>JAVLUZ010000786.1:207355-222879 GCA_036768485.1 Mermis nigrescens
CTACGGGCTTTTCAAAATATGAAAGAAAGGTAATACAATACCTTTAATAATATAATATAATACAATACCTTTAATACAATACCTTAAAATTTTACACTTATCAACACACCCTTACCCAATATTCTATTTCTAAAGGGGGACAGAAAATTTTGAAAGTCAGATATATGGATGGGGGAAGCTAGAAATGGAAACAGGGGGTGAAATTTGAAAAAGGTGAGATAATACATAAATATAGCTCATGATGACATGCGCTTATCTACTACATAATATATTGAAATTGTTATCTACTGGCTTTCAAAATCTGAGGGAGAGGTAATACAGTACCCCTCTCACCCCTCCATATGCTCTTGTGTGAATATCTCGAGAACCACAAGGGGATAGTTCAGCCGCTTAAATTATGTGTGTAAGTGATTTCGCATCATCCACCAGTCCATAAACAATTGACTTGTCGTATTTATACTCGATCTTTGTGCTCAGCAGAGAAAACATTGATTCGGAGCGAAGCGCCGGAAAAATTTGATATGTTATGTATGTCTAATTTGATATGTTATGTATGTGGTTTAAAAGAGGAGAGTTATATAGAAACGACTAACGCCATAAAATTCTACGTCTACTAGCTCAATAGTACGTAAAGACCTATTTTGGCGATCTTTTCTTAAATGCACATCTATAACATTTCATTTCTTCTTTCAGGGGACCCTTGTGAGAAACGAAAAGAATTTTTCTGTTCCGGGGGGCAGCTGCCCCCATGGCTACGGGCCTATTCGTGAACATATATTACAGATAATTCTAAACTATCACACTTGTCGATCGCAACGCAATGCATAGCTCCAAAAGACTGTGGGCTGCAATTTATCATTTAGAGAGTCAGTTTTAATCTATCTGAATATCATGATTTAAAATTTTTTTAACTATTCGTTTTCATAAAAAAGTTTGAAATATGAATTTATGAAAACTCTGAGGAACTACGAGTTTGTAAATTGTGCGCTACCATTCTGAGATTCTTTATATCATTCCTTATAAAGAATATCTTCGAAATGTTCTAAAAGCGCATGGGTTTCTTCAAGTTTCAGTTTAATTGCATACACATATATAAAAATAGGTACTTGACTCTTTGTTCGATTGCCTCTTCTCAGTTGTTATGTTATAAATTAGTTTCTGATGTTCTTCGTGGGATTATTTGAACCAGAAACATTTTTAATACTTACGAAATTTGTCATCGTATATGACCTGCAGGTGCTTATCAAACGTGGGCAGCACCAAAATTCCGGGGGTGCAAGATTTTTCAAAGTTCAAAAAATGGCCTTAAAAACGGTGGTATGGCGAAAAAACACCATTTTTCAACGTTTCTCATCGAGCACTATCCATTGGCGTCAAAAATTGCGGAAAACAGAAAACATTTCAAAAAATGAATTCTAAGGGGTTATTTTTGGTCTCTGGGGGAGAGTGGTATTTTGGTTTGTCGGGGGGGGTACTCCCCAACCTTCTCCACGCCCAGGTGTGGTGCTTACTCGTTACTGGGTCATTCCATGTCAAGTGACCCAACGCTCCCAGTCGACCATCTCCAATCTGCATGAAATTTTGCCCAGAAGTAGCCTTGGTCTTAAACTAAACTGGGCAAAATATTAGACTCTAATATGCTTTTGTTCGAAAGTTATTGGCTTTGGTCTACAGGGCCATCTTGCAATGATCATGGGCGTGCTCCATAATCCCTCAACTTTGATTGCTTATTTTTTCAGTTTGGATCAATAGAGAAGGATTAAATTTAGTTGACTAGGACAACTTTTTGCGCCAAATTTAGTCATGCAAATAAAAAAGCAATTCTTATTAAACCTAGATAGCAAATTGATGCCAAAGTTGAGCAAAAAAATCAGTTTCTGAAATATTGACCATACTTTAAGCACAAATAACATACTGTGCTGCAATTAAAATTTGTCAATAATTTTTCTGAGAGTAGTCTGCATTAGTGCCTCTATTTGTGCTTAATTTCAAAAATTCAGGAATTATACTCCTGAAATCAGAGGATATCAAAAATGCCAAAAAAATTTATATGCAAATTTTACCCTATCTTCAGCAGCAAAAATCAGAATGTGGGTCATTTTTAATTTTTTTATTTTTTGTTTCATTTTAAAGAGCATTGTTTCTTCTACCAAATTCATTGTTTTTCATTTTGTGCCCGGGCCTTCTAGGTAGAAAAATAGCTCGTTTTCAAGGTTACTCCTCACTCGCAATGCACATATTGTGAAAGGCCTATATTTATATCGAGCTTGCAATGCAATAAAATAGTAAAATTTGACACCCTGGTAAATACTCATTGTGCTTATTTTGTTGTGTGATCCTGATGTTTCTAGTATTTACCCATTCATCATGAAGTGATGATACATTTCACTCAAAATTTCTTTGCATAACAAAGTGTTAGATACTACGTTGTTTTGAGTCTTTCTTATTTTGACATTTCATCAAATAAAAGCTCAGTCCGCCTGCTCAACTGTGCTTGCTGATCTGAGGACAAATCAGAGACTGGCTTAAGAATATTTTCTTCTCTATAATGGGATGATGACCTTTGACACTCTGACTTCCCTGAATGCCCAATTCGGCAAAAATCGCTCATTATGCCACCTAATTCTTCATGCGCATCCTTGTCACTGATAACTTGCCCACTCGACTGCAAATTAGAATCTTCCATAAGTAATAATTTTAATAAATCGCCTAAATAAAAATCACATTCTATCAACAGAGAAAAAGCAAGTTTGCTGCATCAGTGTGATACCTAAGTTGTGTCCAACAATTGGAGAGAATGTTCTACTGACATAAACACCACACATCACCACACATGAAACCACTGTGAAATCTCACTTTACCTAATTTGTAACTCAGTCCACAAGTGTGCCAAAGTATGACTGAGATACATCTTCAATAGGAATTGATCAATAATACTTCATTTTTCATCATAAATTTTCTGGCCAAATGTAGCACCACTTCATGATGGACAAGTAGATACTAGAAGCATCAGGATAACACATGTGAATAAGCACAATAAGCCATTCTCAGAGTGTCAAACATTACTACTTTATTGTATTACAAGCTCAATATAAATTAGGCAAAGTACACATTCTCTCACAATATATGCATTGCGTGCGAGGAGTAACCTTGAGAATAAGAGCTATTTTTCTACCCACAAGGCCCGGGCACAAGATGAAAAACAATGAATTTAGTAGAAGAAACAATGCTCTTTAAAATGAAACAAAAAAGAAAAAAATTAAAAATGACCCACATTCTGATTTTTGCTGCTGAAGATAGGGTAAAATTTGCATATAAAGTTTTTTGGCATTTTTGCCATCCTCTGATTTCAGAAGCATAACTCCTGAATTTTAGGAATTACGCACACATAGAGACACTAATGTAGAGTACTCTTAGAAAAATTATTGATGGATTTTAATACCAGCATCTTGCGTAATTTGTGCTTAAAGTATGGTCTTCATTTGAAAAAACTGATTTTTTTTGCTCAACTTTGGCATCAATTTGCATTTCAATTTTGATTTCAATTGCTTTTTATTTGCACGACTAGAATTGGCACAAAAAGTTGTCCTATTCAACTGGATTTGATCCTTCTTCATCGATCCAAACTGAAAAAACAAGCAATAAAAGTTGAGGGATTATGGAGCATGCGCGTGATCATTGCAAGATGGCCCAGTATACCAAAGCCTATAACTTTTGAACAAAAGCATATTAGAAGGAATCTAATATTTTGCCCAGTTTAGTTTAAGACCAGGGGCTACTTCTGAGCAAAATTTCATGCAGATTGGACATGGTCAACTGGGAGCGTTGGGTCACTTGACATGGAAGGACCCTATTGTCATTTTCAATTTAAATTTCGCTGTTAAGTTAGCGAACTACATATGGCCAAAATGAGAAAAACTTGACAGATTTACGAAAACATTCATTTATGATTTTAAAATTTGGAATCATCATAAGTATAGGTGAGCAGCACCGAAATCCTGGGGGGGGGGGTGAAAAAATTTTCAAAGGTCAAAAAATGGTCTTAAAAGTGGTCGTATAGCGAAAAAACACCATTTTCGACGTTTCTCATCGAGCACTATCCAATGGCATCAAAAAATCGCTAAAAAAAGCAAAAAAAATTCAAAATTTGAATTCTGGTGGGAGTATTTCAATTTCTGGAGTGCATACCCCCCAAACCCCACGCCTATGTGTGAAAGCACACCTGGGCGTGGGGGTTTAGAGGTATGCATGCACCCCCCCCGAAAAACCAAAATACCTCCAGAATTCTATTTTTGAAGTTTTTTTAATTTTTCTGCAATTTTTGATGCCAATGGATAGTGCTTGATGAGAACCGTTGAAAATGGTGTTTTTTCGCCATACCACCATTTTTAAGGCCATGTTTTGACCTTTGAAGTCCAGCTTTATACACTAAACTAAAATTTATATATTTGCTGCATGCTTAGGGATAAATTTTGCTACGAAGACGGATTTGTCAAGTAGTTGAACGGATGTAATATGTACATTACCTCTTTTAATTCATTCTAGGGCTTTGGTGTAAGTGCCAAAACAACGACAGATTGTAGAAGAGCTGATCCCACAGCGATTATCGTGCTCAATCAAGCAGACAATGGCGAGTATATCAGGAATGAAAGCGAACTCACATGATCTCTATCCTTTATTGTTGAAATTGTCAATTAAAGCACTGATCAATAAAATAATTTAGACGATGCAAAGAGGCGTTACTGTTACAAAACTTAGTTGAAAAGAGTATAGACAATTTGTTTGCTCTTTTCGCGACTTAATCGCTCGTGTGCAAGTAAATGTTGAAAATGCAATTCCTGCTCGGTTGGTTACACACGTCCCAATATTTGTATGTACCTACCATATATGTAGTATATGTACATGGGCGAATTTGGCAGGGCCTTTTTACGGCAGAAGTCCAATCCGACCGGACCCCGAAATCGATTGACTTCCAGGACTCAATTTTTGCAAATAAAATTTGGTTCTTGTCCATGTAAGGGGTAAGAATAGCAATGGGTGCATGGGCAACAAGCGAATTTTGAGCGGTCCGATGGAGCTAATCACACATGGGCGTGGGGGGGTTTTGGGGGTATGCACCCCCAGAAGTTGAAATACCCCCCCAGAAAATTTTTTTTTGCTTTTTAGCAATTTTTTGATGCCATTGGATAGTGCTCGATGAGAAACGTCGAAAAATGGTGTTTTTTTCGCCATACGACCACTTTTAAGACCATTTTTGACCTTTAGAAATTTTTTCACCCCCTCCAGAAATTTTTTCACCCCCCCCAGTTTTGGTGCTGCCCACCTATGGAGCTAATTCACTGAAAATCTAGTTCTAGTGAAGGTCTAGGATTAAGGAGGTGGGGAGTGGGGACATACATACATTAGCAGCAGTCAAATTCTAGGGATCCGGTAAGGCAAAATCGAACCAGCAACAAAATATTCGATTCAGGTCTATCGATTTTGAGTGAGAGAATATACAGGGGCGGCAACCAAATTCTGTGGGGTCCGATGAGGCAAAATTGACAAAAAAAAACATTAAAAATTTAATCATGAGGGTCTTTCAGATTCCCAATTGGGTTCAGGCCCCACGCCTGGGTCTTTAAGATTATCGGCGAGTCCAGCCAGACCCCCTACGCCAACACATAGCTTAGATACATAAGGACTGCAACCTGTTTCATATTACCTTCAGGCACGTGTGCTCATGCTGTTGGTAGCAAGTTACCATAGGTGGTAATTCAAATTCTAGGGGTTCAGTCAAGACATGGGAGCCTGGCACCACGCATGGGCGCGGGGATATGCACCATAGGTGGGCACCACCAAAATTCTGGGGGTTGAAAAATTTTTCAAAGGTTAAAAAATGGTGGCGTGGCGAAAAAACATCATTTTCAAAAATTGAATTCTGGAGGTATTCGGCCTTCTGGGAGTGCATGTCCCCCAACCCACGTGTGGTTACAACCCCCCCCAGAAGGCCAAATAACCCCCAGAATTCGATTTCGGAAAATAATTGTTTTTCGCAATTTTTTGATGCCAGTGCTCAATGAGAAACGTTGTTAAAAATGGTGTTTTTCGTCATACTACTATTTTCTGACCTTTGAAAAATCTTGCAACTCCCTCCCCAGAATTTTTGGTGCTGCCCACCATACGTGGGCAGCACCAAAATTCTGGGGGTTGCAAGAGTTTTCAAAGGTTAAAAAATGGCCTTAAAAATTGTGGTATAGCAAAAATACACCATTTTTCAACGTTTCTCATCGAGCACTATCCATTGGCATCAAAAAATTGCAAAAGAAACCAAAAAAAATTTTTTAAAAATCTGGGGGGTAATTTGGTTTCTCGAGGGGATGCATACCCCCCACCCAGGTGTGCTGCCCAGTGCCCACCTGTCTAATCGGAATGGAGAAAGTTTCTGGGCAAACTGAGGCTAAATATGGATAGAAATTTAATTTTTCTTAAGAAGTGCTTGAAACTGACACTATGGAATGAAGTTGCCCTAACGCTATTTCAGCATTTATACCAATGTTTAAGGCCTTTGTGGCCCAACTTTCTCTCCAGATCGGTCAAGCTTTGCATTTACGGCCCTGCCAGACCCCTAAACATACCTACTTGTTATATGTACACTTGCGGTTTTGCAGACAGTTTTTATACTTATAGTCATACGTGGGCAGCAAGAAAATTCTGGGGGGGTCCAAGATTTTTTGAAGGTCAAAAAATGGCCTTAAAAATGGTGATATGGCGATAAAAACACCATTTTTCGACGTTTCTCATCAAGCACTATCCATTGGCATCAAAAAATTGCGAAAAAAACGAAAAAAATTTTCATAAATCGATTTCTGGGGGGGGGTCTTTTGATTTCTGGGGGGATCTTTTGGTTTCTGGGGGGCGTGGGCAGGAAGAAAATTCTGGGGGAGGGGGTGCAAGATTTTTTGAAGGTCAAAAAATGGCCTTAAAAATGGTGGTATGGCGATAAAAACACCATTTTTCGACGTTTCTCATCAAGCACTATCCATTGGCATCAAAAAATTGCGAAAAAAACGAAAAAAATTTTCAAAAATTGAATTCTGAGGGGGTATTTTGATTTCTGGGGGGTATTTTGGTGTCTGGGGGGTGCATACCCTCCAAACCCCCCACGCCCAGGTGTGGTTACGATAATTATATATCAGATCAATGCTATAATCGCAGCTTATTGTCAGAAATTGTTTTAAAATTTATGACCGAAGTTGTGTGAAACAGACTATAGCATTGAAAACGAGCAAAAACAATCGGGCACGAACGTACACGGGATATATGTACATAGGTAGGATTCAGATTTATAGAATGGAGGGTCAACTCACAGCTATATCAAAAATTCCACTCTGGGTTCAAGCGCCACACCTGCGTGTAATTACTATAGGTACTTCAGTTACATAAACAAATTTCTATCAGATAGGCGCCAACTGAGATCTATATTTGCACCGATTTTCCAAAAAGCATTTTTCACAATTCTTATGATTAAGGTGCATACAAGGGCAAGGGCGAAATTCTAAGGATCCGATAAGACTAAATTAAAATAGTGCCAAAAAATTTAGTTCAGAGGGCTATCGATTTTAAGGAGGAAGTCTTTCGGATTCTATGAGGTGACGTGACGACACATGGGCGTGGGGATCTGGCTGAACCCCCGAAAATCGATAGACCCCCAGAATTGAATTTCTCTTAGTGCTATTCCTGGCAATTTGGCTACATCGGACCCTTCGCATTTTTTTTACTGCCCATGTATGGTCCAGCCAGAGCCCTACGCCCATAGGTGGTAGTGTGGACATGGACAAAAGAACAGGATTACACATTTGGATATGAATTGGTACGTACATACCCATTGCCCAGCTCGCGTAAAAGCGTTTCAAAAATTGAATAAAATATCACTATTATTTTGATCAATTGACAATTAAAATCGTACGTGAGCATAGGTGGGCCGCAACGAAATTCTGGGGGTGCAAGATTTTTCAAAGGTCAAAAAATGGTCACTATCCATTGGCAAAAAATCGCGAAAAAAAAACATTTTAAAAATTGAATTCTGGGTGGGAGGTATTTTGGTTTTTCGGCCTCCTGGGGGAAGGGTGCATACCCCTAAACCCCCCCCCACGCCCACGTGTGTATAGGAGTAGAGAAAAATTTGGGGCCTCAGATCCGAAAAATTTGAGGTCAAAGGACGGAAAACCTGCTATATAAATACGTGAAAAGGTTTATTTCTCAAGATTCCTCGTCGAGCTCTATGATAACTAACTGATATCAAAAACGGAAAGTTATCAAAAAAATTAAACATCCTCATTTGTCTATCGGTGGGAAGTGGTTAAAAAAGGGTCCAACAAAGGCCTCCAACCTATCACCCCGTGGTCTCAATCATGCATAAAATATGTTCAGTGTTATGATGTAATTTAATTAATTATTTATTAAATTGCATCTATTTACAATTTAAAAGGAGGGTTTTTACACTCCAAATGATTAAGTCATGTATCGATAATCAGGAATGAGCTGAACCAGAAGACGGACGAGTCAAAATGAAAAGCACTTGCGCGCCTAAAGCATCGAATACCAACCCAGTCAGATAATAACGTCAATTTACAATATATTTCACGAAACATTTTACATAGGGATCAATTTTTAGCCCTCACACAAGCAGCTAAATAAATGCTTTCCAGATATGCCACAATAAAACAGTTTTGCATAACGAAACCTTTAGCCTTTGCTTATTGTGTGTAATAAAATAATCATCGCTTTACATAGTTTAAAGCACTTTTGCAAATCTGTATCAATTTCAGAATTGTACACCATGCACAAGGTTTCGCGAAACAGACTGCAAATAAGTACCTACCCATAAAAGTACTCGTAAATACATGAAAATAAAATAAAACTGCAAAGAACGATATCGAGATAAACACGTCCGACAAAATCTATGGGACAAATAATAATAATAAACAAGAACAGTTTTTAGAAAGACAATCATAAATTCGACAGCTGATCATAAGTGGGCAGCAAGAAAATTCTGGGGGTCAGGTCAGGATGGGTAAAATCGCCAAAAATGTTACTAAAAATAGAATCCTGGGGATATGAAGGGGTTTCAACTTCTTGGAGAGTGAAGGTACATCAAACTCCTCCACGATCATGTGTGCAGCTGATGAACTAAAGCGATAAAATCATTTACCGGTAAATGCGAAGCGGAAACATCTGAATACGCGTCAAAAAAATCGATTAGATAGTCAATGCATCGATCCAGCTGGGAAACTATAGGTTATCAGCTTATCACTGCAAATTTGGCAAATTTCAATATATTTTAGATATAATCAGGCGCACCGCAATTAGAAATGTAAATGACAGCAGTGTTAGCTGATTCATCCGTACTGTAGTAGACTGTCTTTAGCACAAACAATAAGATTTTGAGATTTTTCCACATTTTTCTCTCAAACAAATACTTTAATCGATTTAGTCCTAAGATACGACGAGTGATCTCGTCTGAATTTCCAGGAAATTTTGGGCCTGAAGTAAAAAGCCGTCCAGTCGGGATGGCTCAGCTTTCGATCGTTGAAGTTAATTTGATTCTTTGTTCAGTTATCCCTAACTTTCAAAAATCGTGCAATTTCCTCAAGTCACATATTTTGATATCTCCTATTTATTAAAAATCTGATTTCGCTAGCAATTTTTGAAGTCAAATTTTTTTGCAGTTATGCGATTCATTGAAAAAAGTAAACTAGCCTTGAATGATTTCACTTTATCAATAGGTCTGATGGTTTTTAATAAGTTCAATTAACGAATGAAAAAGCGAGGACCATAGGTGGGCGGCACCAAAGTTCTGGGGGAGTGCAAGATTTTTTCAAAGGTAAAAACTGGCCCTAAAATGGTGTATGGCGAAAAAACACCATTTTTTAACGTTTCTCATCGAGCACTATCCATTGGCATCAAAAAATCGCGAAAAAAAAACAAAGAGAAATTTCAAAAATCGAATTCTGGGGGTTATTTCGGTTTCTGGGGGTGCATACCCCAAATCCCCACGCCCAGGTGTAGTGATGACTCCTTGCATAACGACTTAGTAGCGATTTCAGCATTACACGACAGGTAGTATTAACTAACTCACAACAACTCGAATTCAACAAAAAAAACCTTGTCACACGAGCGTGTTGCTGAAAAGTCACACGGCGCAATACTTATGAGCAAAAGATCAGCAGTACTTTGGGTCTCAAGCGCAAACAGACGGATTCAATTTAGCTCTATTTTTCTGGCACAATACTTTCATCAAATTCGAGACAGCACTGCTCTCTCGTCTATTTTCTATCACAATCCAAGGTACAAAGTACATAGAGGGCGTAAGATTTTTAGTGGCCAAGCCCACTTCGTGATGCAATGCACGTCCTTCTACACCAGACGCACAAATTTGAATGTCGTCATGACTGAGGAATGACTTAAATAAAGAAAGCATGCGTGCTTTAGCGTTCATATCCCAGCACACAAACAATCTACCATAAGACGGTTGAGTGAGACCATACATGGGCAGCAAGAAAGTTCTGGGTCTAGTTGGGTGAAATCGCCAAAAATCTTACTAAAAATAGACTTCTGGGGTCTACAGTCATCTGCGTGTGGTTTTCAACTTTTGGTTGTGCAAAGCCTCAACCCCTCCCACGCCAACATGTGGTTGAGGACTAGTGATCGACCGGGGCCCGGCCCGGCTATCCTCTGCCATTTTTCAGCATCCCCGGCCCAGGACAGGGCAAGGTCAAAAATGGCCGGGCCGAGGAAAAATTTAGTGTAATTCGTATTTTGTACAGGATGTGATACTGCCAGTTATTTATCAATGGGCAAGGGTTAATTTTGAAAACTGTACTGATTCGACCATATGTATACTTAGTCCTTGTTATATCTTTGCTACTGTGTATAAATGAGCTTTTACTGAATAAATGTCCAGGACAATCTGCATGTTTTCGATTCCTTCATTTAACTAATTAAGCCAAATGCTACTTTTATCTCATTTATTCGTAGCCAGTAGCAAAAAGATTTAGAGTTGATAAATACGTTCCATTTCTAGTTGGGAATTGTACGTTTTCAAAAATCTATTTTTACAAAAAACACTTCTACATTTAATTGAATGGGAACCGCCTGCTTCAAAACGCCTTTCTTGTGTATTAGTTACTAGTTGCACTACCCGGCGTTGCCCGGGTTTAATTTGTTTTTGCAGTAGGTTATACAGGGTGGTGACCCATATGTATCTAGAAGAAGGCTGCACCCCGCCTGATGTTACTTCATGACATTGGCTAGCATATGTTTTAAGGGAAACGGGAATTAGGCGGAACCTTCCCCCAGCCCAGCCCGACACATCTTGAGTCTGCACACAGTAATCTGACTCCCCCTGTCAAATCCACCTAAAAAGGGAGTTAAAGAATCCCTGGCGCCGGCAAATTGTTGGAGATTTGATTATACCAGAAGCTCCCATTTATTTTAACCTCCAAAATCCCAAAATTGCCCTGGTTTTTTCCTAACAGTTTTTACATTAGTTCTCATAAGTAAAAAATTCTATACCAGGAACAGACTGGAGTCAACCTTGGTAGATGCACTGACTATTTTACGAATTACATTTTTATTAAAATCACAAAAAAATTTTATAATTTTGATGTTTTTTTATTAATCCGTAATTTTGGTGTTATTTTAAAAAATCCGTAATTTTGATGTGATTTTAAAAAATCCATAATTTTGATGTTTTTAAAAAAACCCATAATTTTGATGTTATTTTAAAAAATCCATAATTTTGATGTTTTTTTGAAAAAATCCATAATTTTGATGTTTTTTAAAAAATCCATAATTTTGATGTTTCAAAAAAATTTCCATAATGTTGGTGTTTCATCGTGCCCTATCTTATAGCGTTGAGTATGCTATAGCATTAGGTACTTTATACCGTGTCATATCTTATAGCATTGGGTATGTTAGAGCATTAGGTATCTTATAGCATTGGGTATGCTATACCGTATCCTATCTTGTAGCATTAGGTATGTTAGCATTGGGTATGTTATACAGTATCCTATCTCATAGCATTGGGTAAGGTACACCGTGTCCCATCTTGTAGCATTGGGTATCTTATATGTTATACCGTGTCATCTAAGCATTAGGTATCTCATAGCATTGGATATGTTATACCATGTCCTATCTTATTGCATTGTGTATGTTATAGAATTGGGTATATTATACCGTGTCCTATCTTATAGCATTGCATTGCTTATAGCATTGGTTATGTTATACCGTGTCCTATTTAATAACATTGGGTATGTTATTGCGTTATTCGGTTAAACCCGCAATACTGAGGTTTCGTAATGGTAAACGTAGGAGGGCATCCTGCATAACACATTGGTGGGTGGGTGTAAAACGACTATGCTTACAACGTGGAGTTGACTAACCGTTGTTAACCGGATTGGTACCTGAAAAATCGGCCATCTCCCGAAAACGCCTATACTTATAGCACGGGAAGATACGCCGCTTCACTACTGCATAGGGTGAACGGCTGTGATTGGTCGAATTTCAATGTCGCTACGGCTCCTTCCCCCATTGGTCCGACCTCGGCCCAAAATATCAGCCCACCAAATTTCATTGGGCCGTAGCCAACCCGGCACAAACATACGAACATACATACAAACAAACTTTCAAAAATATATAGTAGATTAGGACGGGAGTTAATCATAGGCGGATGTAAACTACGCTGCAGAATTGCGTTCGATCCGATAAACTATGTATGTCTCATTTATTACATCCAATACCTATCCCACCATAGGTGGGCAGCACCGGAATTCTGGGGATTGAAAAAATTTTCGAAGGTCAAAAAATGGTCTTAAAAGTGGTCGATATGCATAGTGGGCAGCAAGAAAATTCTGGGGGGGTCCAAGATTTTTTGAAGGTCAAAAAATGGCCTTAAAAATGGTGATATGGCGATAAAAACACCATTTTTCGACGTTTCTCATCAAGCACTATCCATTGGCATCAAAAAATTGCGAAAGAAACGAAAAAATTTTCAAAAATTGATTTCTGGGGGGGTCTTTTGATTTCTGGGGGGGTCTTTTGGTTTCTGGGGGGGTCCAGACCCCCCCAGATCCCCCCACGCCCATGTGTGGTCGTATGGCGAAAAAACACCATTTTTCGACGTTTCTCATCGAGCACTATCCAATGGCATAAAAAAATCGTTAAAAAAGCAAAAAAATTTTCAAAATTCGAATTCTGGATTCCACTACTACTGTTTCTGGTTTTGTTAATAACGATTATTACTTCTCTCATAGGCGTAGCCAGGCGGGGACATTGGGAGCACATGCCCCCCGAAATTTTTTAGAAATATTGTTAATTTTTCTGTTGCAATAATATATGTCCAGAAAACAGTTCAAAAAGGCAAAAACGTCAAAATTTTTCGGCGCTTCGCGCCGAGTCATTATTATTTATTGCTATATAGATCCAATGAATTTCAGAGCTTGAATCAGCTAAAATAATCCAGCACTTCACATCACTTTGGTAATTTAATGCACTATGTAATCGTTGAATGAAACTGCGCATGCTCGTTGAGCATAATAGTAAATATGCGAAAATGATTGTATTAGTTTGTCTATTCTCTGCTTTGTTTGTCTTTTGTGTACCAGTTTGTCTATTCTTTGTTACCTTTATCTTTCTTTACAAGGACACATAATCCTATTTCAAATAAAAGGAATGGCAAAATTTCCTTGTGTTTTTGCGCATTTCTTGTTCTCTGAACTGCATTTTGTTAATAAGAAGGCCACAAATGGGCTTGAAAACGGTAAGAACAAAATTTTCATCGAAACATCTTTCTATATCTCATTGGCAGCGACCCGTTGCTGCGCTATGTAATTAGCAGAGGTCGAAAAACGCATTTCAGCTCAGAAGTTTTGTGCAATGTAGCGGTTCATCAATTTTAAGTGTTTTTGGCTTGCTTCAGAACTGGGATTTGGCCGATTTTGCTCAAATTTTAACGTTACTATTTATCATTAAAATGCTTTTTTTACAAAATTTTCCGGACTCTGCCCCAGATCCCGCTGGGAACGCTTAAGCGCGCCGCCCCAGACTCCTCGCAGCCGTAAAATCTTGTTGTACATGTGCAACGAGATTTTAGGAGAACAAGCCAGGTAAAAGGGTTAGGAATTTCTAAAAATATCCGGCGTTTCGCGCCGGCATTAATTTGTCTGTTTTGTATGATTTAAGCGGTATAAATTGAGTTTAAAGCGCAAAAACGTCAAAATTTTCCGGCGCATAGCGCCGCCAGTTATTTTTCTTTCTTTTTGCAAAGCTCAAGCATTGCGTTTAAAAGCCTGAATCATTCCAAATATCTTCGGGCAAAGTTAGTAATTCGCAGTTTTCTTGTCAGAAGCTTGCCTGTCAAAACTGTTTTGTACAAATTTGATAATTATCTGCTCTGTCAGACTATCAGTATCCACATAGCTACAAAATGTTAAGGGCGGTAAAAAATGACTAAATTTTGTGGCACTTTGCGCCCTTTATGAATTTTGATTTGTTTGTCAATAGATAGGCCGTGAATTCTACATGAAAACAGTAGAAATTACAAAAAATTTCGCGCTTCGCGCCGCTTTACACTTCTGTATTTTTGATAGTCAGAAACCCATAAGTTTGCTAGGCTACACTACTAAAGGTCGAAAAATTCACTTTTACTATCCATAACGTTACTGGCATTCAATGCAGTCTTAAAAATTTTTTGTTCATGCCCCTCCCCCCGAACCAAAATCCTGGCTACGCCTCTGACTTCTTCTTCATCGAAGTTTCTTGTGACGTAAATAGTAATAAAACTAGATTTGAAAAGGCGCACCTAACTTTGCGCTTGCCATTTACTACTGAATGGAGCAGTCGCTCATTATTTCTCTCCCTATGCCCACTTCAAGTAAGTGTCATGCAATAATATTTTCCTTGTCTGCTGACTCCGGCCCCCGGCTCCGACCAAAAAAGTCGCCCCGGTCGATCACTAGTTGAGACCACACGTGGGCGTGGGGGTTTGAGGGTATGCACCCCCAGAAGTTGGAATACCACCCCCCCCCCCAGAAATCAAAATACCCCCCACCCAGAATTCAATTTTTTGAAAATTTTTTTTTGCTTTTTAGCAATTTTTGATGCCATTGGATAGTGCTCGATGAGAAACGTCGAAAAATTGTGTTTTGTTTTCACCATACGCGACCACTTTTAAGACCATTTTTTGATCTTTGAAAATTTTTTCACTCACCCCGCCCCAGAATTTCGGTGCTGCCCACCTATGGTTGAGACCATAGATGCATAGCACGGCCGGTATAGGAGAGTCAAATGTTGAGTTTTCACCAAAAAAATGATGTCTAACACTGGCATAAAAGCTAAAATAACGTTAAAACTATGTTTCTTCAGTTTTTGCTTAATTTCAAGCAATCGCAATAAAATTTTTCAATTTTCCATCCTCGGGTCTAGGGCCCACTCCAACCCATGTGCCTTTCTGACTAAGACCAAAAGCTTCTGAGAACAGCATT
>JAVLUZ010000787.1:0-206233 GCA_036768485.1 Mermis nigrescens
TTCTAATAAAAATTCTTTGCAGATGTAGCACGACTTTCTAATGGATACAAAATCCTTTTTGGGCAAAAGTGTAGTAATTTTTACGCTTTTTAACGACTTTTTCAGCAAAAATCCGAGGAAAATTTTGACGCTTAAAGAAGCTGAGTATTATATTAACTCTTTATTTAGCCACAACTGCACGAGCATTTTTCTCGTCTATTTCTATAAGGTTTCCAGCACAAAATAATTTACTTTCTGACAACTTCGCATTGTTTTCTGCTCTATGAAAACAAAAGTAGCTTCCTTATGTTTACTTATCATTTAATTCATACAAAGCGCAGTAGCGTCTGTTGTCAGATTAAATTAGTATATGGCAACCGCCTTTTCTCTTCTGATGTGGTAATTGATACGAAAGTGAAAGTTTTTTGTGACCACTGAGCATTAAGAAGTCAGTAATTGTGACTTAAGCCTCATTCATACCTCACAGTGGCGGATCCAGGATTTTCCGGGGCGGTACCCCTGAGGGGGGGGGGGCGGAACCCTGACTTGGGCGGAAAAATTAGCCGTTTTAGTCCGAAAAATCGCTAAAAATCGCTCCAAAAATCCTCAATTTTGCGCACTATTTTGGGCCAATGGGTGGGGGGTTGCCGCCCCCCCTAAATCCGTCCCTGCATACTCCACGCATCGCGCCGAACTTGCGAAAACCGCAGCTCGCAGGATCAGATTTCCACGCGAATTCAATTCATACTTTCGCGCGAATCGCGGGATTTTCTGCGACACGATTTTTTCAATTCATCCTTCCTGCGAAAATCGCAACGCAGCATAAATCGCGCAATCCAGAAATTTCATCGTGCGATAATTCGCGTTGCAATTCATACTTCATCGCGTTTTTGCGCGAAAAGTGTCAGAAGTTACTATTTTTAGCAACAAATTATCGACGGACGCGAATTCGCAAAATTGGGGATTGACGCGAATTCACGTTTTTGTTATACACGCAGTTCCGATTAAAATGTCAATTTGGACGATTTACGGCCCTAGTCGGCCATTAAGTAAATGGCGCAAACGTCGAATGCATGTTCGAACTGCACATCGATTCATATCAACTGGACAATGCGTTGAATTTGTAATGAGGTCAGTCGAGAAAGGGACAAAGAAAAAATGCGCGAAAAAATCGTGCGATATATCGCATGATTCGCAGAAAAAATCGCACCTTGCATCGCAGGAAAACCTAATTTGCGAAAATTCGCAGCAAGTATGAATGGAACACGCGATGCGTCGATTTTTGCGGATCATCGCGCGATGTTTCGCAAGAAGTATGAATGGATCAAGCGATACGTCAATTAGCACGATTTACGCAAGTTGCGATATTTTTAGAAAAAGTCACGCCATATAATCCTGCGACGCGATCCTGCGTGAAGTATGAATGAGCTTTAGCATGAATTTTTGATTACTTCAAATCTAATTGTACTGACAATAACACAAACATGCCATTGATCTGCAGAATATCACGGCATTCTCAAACAGCTATATTGAAAAACAAAAGAACGTACACCTTGTGACACCATACGTGTTATACAGGTAAAAAAGAGCGTGCTACTGTAAGTCATTCCGTGCTAATGGAAAAAATATTAGTTAACACCAATGCTAATGCGGGCTGTGCTAAAAAAGCTGGGCCGAATAATGAAATATAGTCTACCCCAAGAAATCTTATACATGAATGGCAATTCTTGAATTAATGAAATCGATAATAAAACCAGATCAAAATGAGGCAACAAACGTAGGTCGCACTAATTATAATTTAGTTTTATTTAATTTTAATTCGTGAGTGTTACTAAGCAAAATTATGAGCAATAGACGGGAGATAGATGATGTGCAGTGTATCATGCTTGGCGCTACGCAGCTGGGTTACTCAAGTATAAATAAAGACGGATTTAAGGGGGCGGGGGGCGGCAGCCCCCATTGCCCAAAAATATTTGGCGAGATAAAGAAAATTTCAGCATTTTCACGCTGGTGAACATAAAAAAATTATATGCTTTCATAGCTGAAAATTCTTGGAAAAAATTTTCGAGGTGGATTATCCTCCCTTTAACCTCTCCCACAAGCAAACCTGCATACAAGGTACGTGAGCCTCGTATCTTTAGATCGTTCTGCACGAGTGCTATGCGTGCGGTTTAGTTCAAATTAAACGAAACTTAACCAAAAGGTTCCACACAAAAGAATTTTCGACCGTCAGATTTGATCCTGATACAGCAGTTTATAAGCACGTTCAAAGGTCGCCTTTTTATTCGCTTAATTAAATAAACGATGAACTAATAACAAAACCATAAAAAAATATTTAAAAACTATTTGAAATCGAGGAAATCAATACCAATCATATTTAGACCTACTGCTTGCAATCAAATCATCGCAACTAAAGGAATGAAATTTCGTACCTAGAAAGTCCTTTGTATGGACTACCTTTTGGGTACGTTGCATTTAATTTGAACAAAAATCGCACGCATAGCACTCAAGTAAAACTGTCTATTTGTCAAACAGCTATTCAATTAAACTATTCAACCTCGATTTTCAGCTTTCATTTTCTGTGGATGTCCCAAATTACTCGTAGTCTAGTGATCTCGTCATAATATTCAACTGCTTGTTGAAATGATGCATCATAGCCTTTGTGTTCTAAGCCTTTTTGTAGCCGAACACAGTAGTTTTTATTTAATTTATTATGTTCCTTTTTCAAAACATCCATACTTTGAGTATATGCTGTGTAATGGTTGAAAACCTGAAAACTGTATTTGTGCGAAGCGACAAAAAATATTTTAACTGTATTTGTGAAACATAATTTTGAACCGCCATAAAAACAGACAAAACAGAGGATTGCAAACTTTGCAAGAAACAATCGTCACATAACTATTTATTAATCATGCACGATGCTCTGTTGATCTGTTTGATGAGAAAAGGTTGCCTGGTTTTTAAAAAAATGTTACCTGTTTTTGAGAGCTTATCTGGTTTCTGAAAAAAGGTTGCCTGATCCCTGAAAAAGGTTGCCTGCTTCTTGAAAAGGACTGGCTGGTTCCAGAAAATGGTTGTCTGGTTTTTTGAAGAAAAGATTGTCTGGCTCATGAGGACAAGTTGCCCGTGTCTGGTATCTAAAATAAGCTTGCCTGGTCCCTGTAAAAGGTTGCCTGGTTCTTGAAAAAGGTTGCCCAGCTCATTAGAGTTGCCTCGTTTTTTAAAAAGGTTCCCTGGTTCCTGAAAAATAGTAGCCTGTTTTTAGAATAAAAAGTTGTTTGCTTTCTAAACACGGTTGCCTGGTTCTTGAAAAGAGGTTGTCTGGCTCGTAAAAGGTTGCCTGATACCTTAGAAAAGTTACTTGGTTCCTAAAAAGGTTGTCTGCTTCCATAAAAAGGTCGGTCGGTCCCCAAAAAAGGTTAGCTGCTCCCTTAAAAAGGTTGGTCGGTTCCCAAAAAGGTCGGCTGCTCCCATTTAATGGTTGATCAGTTCGCAAAAAAGGTTGGCTGCTCTCTTGAAAAGGTTGGTCGGTCCCCAAAAAAGGTTAGTCGGTTGTTAAAAAAGGTTGACTGCTCCCTTAAAGGGGTTAGTCGGTTCCCAAAAAAGGTTGCCTGTTCCCATAAAGAGGTTGATCGGTTCGCAAAGAGGGTTGGCTGCTCCCTTAATATAGTTGGTCGGTCCCCCAAAAAGGTTGGCTGTTCCCTTAAAAAGGTTGGCCGGTTTCCCTAAAAAAAGTTGCATGCTTCTTAAAAAGGGTTATCTGGAGTTGTCATGCACTTTCAAAAGGTTACTTGGTGCATAGTTAGCATATGTAGTTTGGTCATTTGCTTCTCAAGTCGTCATATTTAGACTATCAATCGACCTTCAGCATGTATCTATGCCCATGCACCAAGCATACCCACCATGCCAGAGACCCTTCGCCCCGTTGCAGGATTGGTCTGGCCCATAGCCAGTTGAGGGCGATATGGGCCATTGCCCAGGCGTGTGCGCAAGACGAACTAGCGAAACGACAAATCATATCAACAAACAGTGTTTTTTTGTATTCGGCAAAGATCTTTCCTGATGTACCAAGATTTTTGGGAAGATAAAAACTGCAAAAAAGGTTCGAAAAACGCAAAACGCTTTTGCGCTTCGCGCCGAAATGAGTAATTATGTGTTCTATATATCTTTATAATGTCAGAAATTACATTTTGAAAGGAAAAATGTCAAATTTTTCGGCGCTTCGCGCCGTTTTGAGACGATTATTAGTGATTTTTGCCCTCAGACACCCAGAAATTAGCTAAAATTTACTACTAAAGGTCGAAAAACTCTGCTTTTGCCACACTAAAATCATTACTGTACCATATTATAGTATCCAAAAATTGGTGTGTATAAAATGTACAAAGACTTTTAGGGACCATATTTGTATATTTAAAAAAGGAAATTGTACAAAAAAACACTGCCAACAAGGCACTAATTCAGGCAAACATATTTCTCTATCACTCAGCCATTTTATAAATCACTCAAAGATATATGTCACGCGCTAACGTTTTCCTTTAAGTACATATTACTGTAAAAGAATATGATCCAGAAGTTTTGAGTTGACGGAAAAAGTCTTCGAAGTAAACTTCAGTTAGGACGGAATCACCGAAATATTTCCAAAGTCAGCTGGTTTAATAACGATTGGGGTGCAGTAATAAAAGGGTGGTTTTAGTGACATGTGTACGATTCGATCTAGGGCCAGATTCAAGTTTGGTCAAGAATTTGAACAAAACGAAATTGGCAATACCAACGACTATTTTTGAATGAAAATGCATTGAAGAAGTAAAGCGATAGTAGAAGTGATAAAAATGCTAATAATCGCATAGTTTTTGCCGTTTTCCAAATTAAATCTGCGGTACAAGAAACTTCCTTCATTTTTGCTAGTCTTCCAAATTATTCAGAATAAAAATGAAACAGCTCAGAAGTTCGAACAGCCACTTAAGTTCTGAATAGTAAATAAAGCATAATCGATAGATCATGGGGAAAATTTATGAAGCGCGTCAAAAAACCACCAAAACAAGTTTTTAGCGCACTTTGAGCTAGTAAACTCAGAAATTTTGGGCTGCTTATGTATAATTTTGTCATCTAAACCACTCAAATTTTAGTTAGACATGAAGAGCATGTCAATGTTTCTCAGCGCTTCGCGCTACCTTCATTGTTTAGATATAGTTTTTGTCTTCTAACCCTCTCAAAACGGCTCAAATTAGAGTTATGACATAGAGGTCATGAAATTTTTTCCGGACTTATTATTTATCTATATTTTGTTGTCGTATTCCTATACTTGTTTTCTTTGTAAAGCATAAAGATTATAAAACAGAGGCAGCAGCTAGGAAATTATTCGTCGATCGAATGATGAGAAGTCAGTTGAATAGATACTTTAAACGATATATTTGTTTTAAAAGATTGAAAATGAAGTGAAAATTTTCGAGATTTTGTCTTAAAATTTTTCTGCACCATTGCAAGAGGTCGCCGAAATACGTTCAAAAATGCTTTTATTTTTGCCCATCCCGTAATGATTCTCGAGATAAATGACCTCAATATTCTCGCCCCCCGCCGACATAAAATCCTGGATACGGGCGTGCATGTATGTTTGTACATGTGATCAGAAATCTTTCTACGAGTCAAATTCTCCAACAACATGCATGACCAAGATTAAACATGAAATCAGATGCTCAGACTCACGAAACTAGATGCTCGGACTCTTTAAGCTCTTTTATTAATAAGTTAGAAGAAACCGACCTAACAGCTTTTTGCCGGGGGCCAATTCAAATGGCACACTGCCAAAGTAACCTGCTGCAGAACATAATATTAATGCGTTTTGCTTCACATAATCTTAACTATACCTGTCACTGTTTTCTTTTTTTGTGCAGAAAGCTTCGATTTTTTTTGTACAATCAAAAATCGACCGAAAACTGCCTATACTTTGTGTACAAAGATGTACAAAGATCGCTCCGAAATCTTTGTACGAGCCTCAAAATCTTTGTCCTGTACAAAAATAAAAAAACAGTGATACCTGTACATACTTTCATACTTTAAACGTCATTATAAATTGTGCATGTTCACACTAATCCGTATTTTTTACTATTTTTTGCATGACTTATGTTTCTACGAAAATAAACATTACATTACAATTTCAAGTGAGGGTCTCCGGCTATTTTTCGGGGAAAATGACTAATAATTTCTGTCCAAAAAGAAGCAAAAACACACCTAAAAACGGCCAAAAAACGCAAGTTTTTTCCAAAAAATCGGTGGAGGGAGTCAAAAATTTTGTGATTTAGAGGGATGGGAGCATAGACGGACAAAGGCCGGTCTTCCCATTGATACCGGCAGCCTAATTATTTGGTTGGTTGTCCTTGCACTAAATGGTTGCTTGGTTGGTTGATTAGTGGTTAACTGGTTAATTATTGATTGTTTGACTGATTATTGGCCGGTTAGTCATTGATTGATTGGTTGATTAGCTGATTTTCAAATGGTTTTCACGTATTTTCCTGGATTCATATTCCATTTTCTAGTTGATTGACTGCTTTTAGAGTCATTTTTGTGAATTTCCATCATTTTTCTTCTATTGTTCAGAATTTTTAATTTTCCATTGATATCGGCAGCTCTTTCGATCGATACCGACCCGGTTCCCATTGATACCGGGTTGAATGAAGTTTCACGGTTTGTCCATGTATGGATGGGAGTACGATCAACTTTGAGTGGGGGATCCGCTATCCCCCTGTTTCATGTATGACTAAGATTGACTAAGGTGCGACAATTTAAGCTGCTAACTTCTGAAGATTTTCTAGTACCGAGGCCGTCCGCAACGGCAGAAACGGCAGACGCCGCCGCGCCGTTCGATGCGGTCTGTTCAGACGCGCCGAACGAATCGCGCGACGTCTGGCGTCTATCGTCAGCGACGACTGTCGCCGTCGAGCATTCGCTCGTAATGGATGGCACGCTACTGCGACTAGCCGCAGCGGCTTTTGATAGCGATTCGCGACGCGGTTGCGGCGGTCGCGGCGGTTTAGTCGCCGAGTCGACTGACTCCTGTGCAAACGGTATTTTGATTGCGATTAAACGTCCAAAAAGCGAACTACTTTTTTTCAATTGACGTTTAAAATTTGAAAAAAAATATTGTACGGATAATTAATTTTATACTCATACTCGGATTATGCATAGGTTTAAGGGATAATTTAATTTTGTATTTAATTTATGATGTTATATTTGCAAGATTAACGATTATACATAATTGCTAGTTATATAGATTCTAATCACATATGCGCACTAAGCCTCAAACGACGTCTAAAAGCATAATTTTAAGCACAAATAATTATTTTTGGAGCAGCAGAATGTTCAATTCGTTCATTCAGACTCTTTTCTTCTATTATTTCGTATAAATGTGATCTTACATGTCACTCCATCGCCCTTATTTTTATTTGTTTTATTGCAAATTTAACCACAAACATTCATTAAAAATAAAATGCAACAGATTAAATACCCAAATTTGACATTAAATAGCGAGACTGGTAATTATCCCCCCAAGAAACTCGGTTTTATGCCTTCCTGAACTTTTGACCGCGTGCATGTATGGTTTAAGGAGTAATTTTATTTTTTTATTCAGTTTGTGACGCTAAATTTACATAATAATCGATATACTTAATTTTCAGTTAGATTCTAATTATGCTCGATTGAAGGGCAAAAATCATGCTTTTTATTTTTTCGCCAAGACTTCAAACTTCAAGAGCAATGCTGTTACAAAAGTGCACTCGAGGCATCAGACCAAGACGCGAATCCCCGAAAATAGCGCATTCCTTGCCCTTTAAAAAATCTAATAAAAGTCATGAGATGGCCATTACACCCCCTCTAAAATTCCGGCACGTATCTCTGAGGGGAATAGGGGGTTCGGACCCCCCAAAATTCAGAAAAATCGGAAAAACAGAACTTTTTAAACAACGTTACTCTGTGGTACAAAAATTAGTGTCGGTCCAGTGTTTTTTTGTACAAGGTCCGTTAGTATGTGTACAAAGATGGTCCCCAAAAGTCTTTGTACATTTTGTACACACAAATTTTCGGGTACTATAATATGGTACAGTAGCGATTTCAGTGTGGCAAAAACAGAATTGTTCGACTTTTGGTAGTATGTTTTAGATAATTTCTGGGTCTTTAAGGGAAAAAATCACTAAGAAACGTCTTAAAACGGCGCGAAGCGCTGAAAAATTTGACATTTCTCCTTTTGAAATGCAATTTCTGCCATTATAAAGATATATAGAACACACATTTTTGCGAATTTTAGACCTTTTTTGCAATTTTTGTCATCCCAGAAATCTTTGTACATGTACAAAGACGGTCTCAAAAAATCTTTGCCGAATAAAAAAAGCGTGTGTCGGTCTCCCAAAATAGGACGGCCAGCTATGTGCCTATCAAAATTCAATCCTGAGCTATTACCTGCCGACTTTCGTCCAACGACTTCGGCTTATTAAAATACGCCGACCGATCGATTGCCGATGTATTTTCTGGAATCGCTTTCTCAGTCTGCGCTTGCGATATTGACCTTGACAAATCAGCGGACGAAGCTGAAGGCGTGCTTTTCTTAAGATGAGAAAAATCCCGAAATACCTAACAACATTATTAGTTAGTCGAGCATCAAAATTACTCATAATCTCCGTACCGTACATGATTTTAGGGGAAGGGGGTTAGGGGGAAGGGTTGTCACCCCCTCACCACAAGAAAACTTTCAAACTCCAGAAATTTATTCATTCCGCCCAGAATTCAGATTTTCCAAAAAATTTGTAGAAATGGTGCTGTTTTGAGCGTTTTTAGCTACCTGCGTGCTCAAAAGTGACAAATTTTCGGCGCTTCAGACTTATATTTGACTATATTATGTTCAATTTTATCAAATTCTGATATTTTTCGAAATATTTTTTGTTTTTACGCTCCGGAAAGATGTAGTAGTCAGAAACGCCACAAATAATGTTTTTCACACGTATCCACGTTTTTAAGCCTCAAAAAGGCACAATAATACATATTTTACCCTCCCCCAACAAATTCTCTTGTTTTTAATGTCTGCTTCGCACTATCGATTAAGCGCGTTATAAAACATCTCTCCCTTGAACATAATTGACTGTTCCGGAATTAAAAGAAAACGCAAGTTTATTATTCAGCGATAAGCTGTAAAATAATTTACCGTAGACAACTTTATACAGCAGTTTCATACGTTATCAAGAAAACTGTCATACGTTAAAATTAGTTTTCTTCCTATTACTTTCTGAAAATTCCATAATTTTGTTTCCCTAGCAGCTAAATTATAAAAAGAACAGCTACAAATCCTTTTGAAGCTTAATACCAAAATTGACGAGTTTTAATGGATATAACTTTACACAGCATACCTAAAAACAGACTAAAAAATAGTTTTGCGCTCTTGGAACCCGATAGTTATGCCACCTACTGCAAAAGACCGCGTTTATATGTATAGTTCAGAAGCGAAAAAGGGGCAGAAAACGATTTTGACCGTTTTTGACCCACTCAAAGAAATCCTGACGGAAAATACATGCATAAGCTGTATATATCGTGCCAATATGTACGTGACCATGATGACCGGAAATTTTTTTTAAATATGAAAAACAAAAACAAGCATGAAAGGAGTCGTGCAAAGAAGCCATAAAAATATATAAGAAATGAGTACAGAAATAAAATCAATATGTTAAGCGCCATTTTACTATTGAGGGTGTGGCAGAACTGGCATTGGATTCACACGCTACAACATGCTGTTCCACTTCCTTTAACCAATAATGCGTATGGCAGATTTCCAACAAATGCAAAGTAGATGCTAATCCGGAAGCAGCCGAGGAGCAGTATGAATGTTCCAAACCTTGTACGCAAGCTTGTAGTACTTTGACTGTTCCTTTTGCAACTAATCTGGGCACACACTGTGAAAAAATTTAAAAAAATAAAATTAAAAAATTAAAAATTGAATAAAATTAAAAAAGTTAAATTCCGGATTCAGAAAAGTCCACATCATACATGGGCAAGGCAGAGGTGGCAGAGGGGTGAATTCTAAAAATGGTCATATAATTATATATGGTCATTTTTTTTGTACAGAGTATCTTTGTACGTATAAAAAGGCGGGCCCTAAAAGTCAATTACATCCTGTTAATGAAAATTTTAGGGTACTATAATATGGTACAGTAGCATGTTATGTGCGGTAAACTGGCTTTATTGACCCTTCTTAGTGAAGGTTAGTCAATTACATGATTTTGGTAATACAAAATTTATCTAACCACTTGTATATTTGTTGAAAGGTGAAAGGAAGAAAGAAAGGAAGAGAAAGAACTTCATTGCTTGCTGATTTCTTTTACATTTCCATTCTCCCGTCTTCCATCAGAGGGCTCAAAATAAAGTTGCTGAGATGACTCCTCTTCAAAGATAATTCAAACAAAGATAAACAAATATTCAATTCCAAAATCAATCGTTCAATGCTCATCATTTCTAGTTACAAAAATTCTCAGATAAATTTGAATATATTTTCTAACAAACATTTGGATCTTCACAGAATATTAATGTTTCCAGCAGACGTGAAAATTCTCCTTTTTACAATTCAAACAAAAATTAAAACAGAGTTTAATTCTTCTTTTCTGATGTTCAATCATTCATATCAATTTCATTTAAAAATTTGTTCATTCTTTTCATTATCTTTTTCTCCTGCGGCATCGCGCTCTTCTCCGGTAATGTTGTTCTTCCTTCAGTGGAAATCTGTCCAGCAAAGCCTGAACAGGCGCCATTCAGAACCACGAAGATGGACAGGATGCGGCTAAAGGTCAAAGATAATACCACGATAATGACGCAGCACTTCTCGCTCGCCTGTTGGCGCTCTCGTGACCTCTGTTGGCTGGAAAATTGACGTCCAGTGATTCCAGACCTTCTCGATTTCGTTTTGTGCCCCTGGAAATATCCATGTGGTTATTATCGATAAACATTGTTCACGTTCTCTTTTTTTTTCGCTCTGAAATCGAAAGTGTCCAGCAAAATATACGCTTCTGTCCCTGAAGAGCGCGCGCTGTGCGGAGTGCGGGGAATGTCGGCCATAGATGCACGAGGTAAGATTGGACAGGGAGGGATAAAATCGAGATTTTGGCAGCCAGGGAAGGGTAAAATTTAGGATTTTACTACAGCAAATGTCACTTTTGATCATTTTTATGTCGAAATCGCTTGAAAATATACTATTGTTTGGCTCAAACTGCTCGACAGTACCTAAGTTTTGGACTCTTCAGCGGTGGGTAACACCCACTCTCACCCCTCCCTATGCGCATTTATGGTCAGACTCAAAAATTTTTAGAAAGTAGCTTTTTGGGCTAAAAACGATGGGTACACGTCTAAAACACGGTTTTTTGACGTTCCGGAAAATGCTCGTTCTTACTAAAACATAAAAACGTAAAAAAACCTCTGAAAAACTAGAGTAAATTGAACAAAATATTATCGAAAAATGCGTACATGGCGCAGAACACCGAAAATTTGACTTTTGAGACAAAAAATGAGCTATAAAAACGCTTTAAAAGGCACACTTTTTACAATTTTATCTTTCTAAAACGTAGAAGCATAGGAAAAATTCGAAAAAATATCGCGAAAATTCCAACTGAACAAAATATAGTCAAAAATTGAATGGTATGTATATGGCGCGCAGCGCCGAAAATTCGACACCTTTGAGTAAGGAGATAGCTAAAAATGCTTATAACAGCACGATTTCTGCGAATTTAAAGAAAATCACGGATTTTGGGGGAAGGGGCTGTAAAGTTTCTGGGCAGGGGTGAAAAAGTTTCAGGGCAGGGGTTAAAACTTTTCTGGGGGTATAAACCCCTCTACCCTCCAAACCCCATGGCCACGTTAGCACATCAAAATCCGAAAATAATACGATATATACATACTGAGCGCAAATAAGCACAGAGATGAAGATAAAAAAAGCCTGTCTTCACTGTCCAATGATATAAGAGAAGACTAGCTATCCACCCGAAATCTTTGTCGTTTTTAAGTACATAATCCACCTCACTTATCCAGACTAGTGATTGAACTGACGCATTTTTTTGCGGAAAAACTTTCAACATTTGCATAAATCGAACAGCCATATTTCAATTAAGCAATGCAAAAACTACGAAAACGTATGTACAGACGGCTTTCTTGAATGAAATTCATTTTGAAATGAGTTTATTCTTTTCTTCAGTCGGAAATGACATTTTAAGAACTTGAAGACAGATCATAATGGCATTTCAATCGTTTACGAAGCATGTTTTGTTCACTACACCGTTTTTCAAATTTCATCACCCTCCGACCACATCTACTTAATAAATCTACAACGCCTTGATGTAAACATGAGATATATAATATTTTTAGACATTCATAACTTAAGCAGTCCCAGTATAAAGCGAAAATCGGATTCGGCAACTCCATCCCAAATCCTGTGCTTACTGTATATTCATACAAACCTATTGTTGTTGTTACTATCAGCAGGCACGTATCTCTGGGGGAAGGGGGTTCGGACCCCTCCAAATTCAGAAAACTCGGAACAATAGGACTCTTTAAACGTTATTTTGTGCTATTTTTGGCCTTTTTGGGCTCAGTCCCCCAAAATTGGTGTTGGTCCACCCAGAATTTAGGACGGCCAGGTACGTGCCTGGTTACTATGGTTTGAAAGTAACAGATTTTTTAGCTGGCGTACATACTAACAATAATTTTACAACGCCAAGTCAATGCGCACGTTTGTTGGGCTGCTTTTTCCAGAGATTCTTTAGTCACGTCGGCTCTTGCAGGAGGCACATTGGCCGAACCGTGTTTGATCAAAGGTGATTTAGCAACCTGAGATTTCCGGTCTGAAATTTTATTACGCACTCAGCAAATAAAAACAAAACAAAAAATGATAGTTTAGATTTATAATAAGCCATAATAGCTCACATGTGCTCCATATAAGAGATAGTAAGAGGATACCGATCGCTGGTCCACCAAATTTTGTTTTTATACATGCCCAAAGATTTACATACCTACCGTATTATAATACATTATAAAACACAGCTCGCTAATTTTTTCGATTTCAATTATGATAAGCGCACTAATATTTAAATACGTATTATTCAAACGAATCCATTGCTTAATTTTGACTGTCAAATTAAGAATTAGAGTGTTACTTGCATACACGGTTTTTTTTGTATTCGGCGAAGATTTTTCCCGATGTACAAAGACTTTTCGGGACAGTCTTTGTACATGTACAAAGATATTCGGGAACACAGAAACTGCAAAAAAGGTTTAAAATTCGCAATCGTTTTCGGCGCTTCGCGCCGAAAATGAAAATTGTGTGTTCTATGTAGCTTTATAATGGCAGAAATCGCATTTGGAATAGAAAAATGTGAATTTTTAGGCGGTTTGCGCCATTTTAAGACAATTCTTGGTGATTTTTGCCCTCAGTAACCCAGAAATTAACTAAAATACACTACCAAAGGTCGAACAACTCTGTTTTACACACACACTGAAATCGCTACTGTACAATATTATATAGTACCCAAAAATTTGTTTGTACAAAATATACAAAGACTTTTAGGGACCAGCTTTGTACATGTACAAACGAACCTTGTACAAAAAATACTGCTTGCATACTCAAAATATGATTGGCTCCTTATCAAAACGGGAGTCCTCAAATATAAGCAGAGCAAAAGCAATACTGACTTATGCTTTTTTGATTGTTCATAACAACTGTACCTATCTTCTAACACATACAAAACAGTATGTAAATACAAAGCATTGCTCTGCATCGCATACACAAGTTCGGTTTACGCCTTTTAAAGTCTGGAAAGTGATAACAGAAATATCACTGCGTTAAATGCACACTTTGTGATTCATACGATTCACATGATTGTTTTACTACTGCAACACTGATGGAGAGTCGTTCTGATTCGTTATTGAAACAAAAATGAAATACATCTAAGACATAAGTTTGGAAAAATTGAAGGTTCGTGTTATTTACAGTAGACGGAAGTTAAAAATAGAAAGAAACCCTCAGGCACGTAGCTGGCCGTCCTATTTGGGGGACCAACACCAATTTTGGGGGGACTAAGCCCAAAAAAGCCGAAAACAGCAGAAAATATTGTTTAAAAAGTCATATTTTCCCGATTTTTCTGAATTATGGGGGTCCGAACCCCCAATTCCTCCAGAGATTCGTGCCTGGAAGCCCTGCGTATCACGAATTATATCATAGATCAAATGAATCTTATCTTAAACAAAATATTGTTTTTCTCAAAGATCTACCACACGACTGACAAAAACGATAAAATTATACTCAAAAGTTTTACTGATAGGAAATGGACTCAAGGTCTTTTGTTTCAACTTCTGAGCCGTAGGAGCGGTCTTGTGCATAAGTTCATTAAAGGCAGTTTGAGTTTTATCCGCGTATCCGTTCAGCTGACTGCTCAAAGCGCTCATAAAATGCGACCCGGTAGAACTGAGTAGAGATTCAGTCTTTTGCTCATAACTGCTCGCCAGTGACTGTAGACAATAAACACAATTTCAGTAATAATAAGCAAGCACGATATAATACTGTAATATAATACCAAATACTGTAATGTTGTCGATTACAGTACTTTAGGAATAAGTCAGAAAATAATGATCCAAGCAGAATCGAGAATTTCGTTAGTTTCCAATTAATACTAAAGTTTAGCATGGCAAGCATCGGACGAGCAATTTTCTATGCGCCTGCTACCGTATTTAAAACAAGTATGTACATATATGTAAAGTTACAAATCAGGCTTTAGAAGATCGAAATTGTCAGATTCGTCTGTTCCACGTTGAACACAAAATCTTTATACTTACAAAGAGATAGCTTTTAATTTGGACATCCATCTAAAGAAATCAGTCATCAAAGAACTTCAAATTAGGATTCAGATCAGATATGTGCATACCAGAGTTTCATGAGGGATTCAGTCGTTTTTCTCAAGCTTCCTGCCCGTTTTAGTAAAATTATACGTAGATAGGAGGTCTGAATTTTTAATGAATAATTTAAGCCTGGTTTTGTTTTCCATCCAGGGCTAACAATGAGCAACTGCTTGTGTAGCTACGAAATTTTGAACTTTTTATATTATCCATGTGATGGGGTAGTGACATACATGGTTGGACTTATGAAAGAACTGAAACTGACTAATCCGTGACTGGAACGCACACACCGCACGTACTTATGTTAGCATACAGCTGGTCATAGGTGACGGATCCAAATTTTTTTGAAGGCCCCGGCTTTTTTACGAGGGCTGAAGGAATGACCTCAAATGTTAGGCCAAATATGATAGAAAAGCACCTAAAAATGGCTAACACATGTTTTTATTAAAAATAGGTAGTGGGGGGAACGACTGATACTAAACGACTGATAACGACAGTTATACGTCGGCAACTATCGTATGTACATCAGTAACAAGGATCACCATTTAATATGCCTAGCTTTGCAAGAAAATAAATTCAGAAGAACGATAAACCATACGAATGGTAGCGAGAAACGATTGTTCAATATTTGTATTTGTAATAATTTAGGCTGGCCAGCCAAACGGTGTGCAATCCAGGAATTGCCAAGCGTTCAATAGTAATTTAGTTATAATGCCTTTTTGACTATTATTTAGGAGAACTCAAGTACGGCCTTTCTTCTGTCTCTTAAAATTTGATATTTAACGCAAGAAATGGATTGAACGCAATTTCGAAACGCACTTTATTTAATGAAATGCAACGGGCAAATTTATGCGTAACTGATTGACAATACTCGTAAAATAAATATTGAAAAATCAATATTTTTGCAGTGAAGTCATCAGCTTAAATCAAAAATTTTGATAAACCAGTAAATCATTTTTCACACTATGTTCGGAAAGTCCTTCTGCAACGCCACCCGTTTTAAATTCGCCTGACAGGCAAATATGATCTGGAGATTGGGGTTCTGAACCCCCCTCTCAGAAAAAGTTTCACCCGCCCCCTCAGAAATTTTTTTGTCCCCCAGAATTCGCGATTCCAAAAATTTCCTGAAAATTCGTAGAAAAGATGCTATTTAAGCGTTTTGAGCTATCTATTTGCTCAAAAGTGTCAAATTTTCGGCGTTTCGCGCCATATACACATGTTTTGACTATATTTTTGTTCAATTTATTCGACTTTTTAATTTTTTTCGAAATATGTTTTCATGATCTAAAAAGATAGAGCATCATCAGAAACACAAAAAACGACGTGTTTGACGCATGGGTCCGAAAAGGAAGTTTAAAATTTCATCCCCCAGAATTCCTATGCTGCGCATGTCCGCTGACAGTTACGTTCATACATGATCTTCTGAAATTTTATGCTGAGACGATACTTTCCATCAAATCATCAAAATTATAGAAGCAACTGACATAGACTAAATTTTTAGGCGTTTCTAATCACGCTCCATTCTCTTAACCAAAGCAATTCGGTACAATGTTTTAGCTCTGACTGCTTGAAAATATTAAGATTTTTAGAACAATGTCTAAAAGAGATTAAGAAAGCCACATTTTGAATATTTTTGACAAAAATTCTTTGAAAATATAATAAATATTTTTCATATACACGACTCATATTTGTGGAGAATAAATATCTGCCATACAATGAGAAATCTCAGCCGAAAACTGTAAGCTTTTCTAATTGAAAAGATTGAATTTTTGAATTTTTGAATTTTCCTGCACTACGTACATACATATCTCATCGTTTTGACGGCCGACTTAAATTTTGCTATAAAGTCGAGAATAAATAAATTAAACAAAAACGATGCGTCTCAAGATGCAGTGCCCATTTCCCAATAGACTTTAAGCTTCCTTAATCGAAAGAAATAAAATTCAAAATTTATGTACATATCTTATCGTTTTGACGGCCAATTTTAATTTTCAGTATGAATATGTAAGCAAATCGAATAAAAATTTTTTTCAGTACATATATGTAAACAAATCAAATAAAAATAATGCCTCTCAAGATATAGGCCCATTTTGCCCATAGCTAGTAACATGGCTACCAGGGGCGTGACCAGCCGGGGGCGGGGAGGTAGCCCGCTCCCGGAATGAAAAGATATTTCTATTTTTCACAGGGATCCCCCAAAGGAAAAAATGGAAAATTATCGAAGTTTACCAGATGGTCAGCCGAAATGCGTTGTTAGCACACTTTTGAGCTACTAAACTCAAAATTTTCCGACGCTTCGCGCCGGATTTCGTTTTTATCTCATTTCTTATCCAAGAAGTCCACATTTGACTTAGATATAAGGAATATGTCAAAAATTTACGATTTATCATTTCATGCATTAGTTTTCTTCGCAAATCCGAAAACTTAAATTCAAAGACAAGAATTTCGGAATGTTTTGAAGTCAAGCTTCAACTTAATATCAAGAAATTAGTCATACAGATAGGTTAAAGAATAGATTTTTGATATTCAAGTTTAAAATCGAGCAGAAAAAAATTTCAATTTTTTTCAAAATTTTTCACTTCACCATTACATAGATCTCATCGAAAAACGCTCAAAAATGACATTATTTTTGCGTATCTCATTATGGTTCTCGAGATAATGGACTTCAAAAATGTTGGACATCCCCCCGAAATAAAATCCTGCTTACGCCCCTAATGGCTGAGGTAGAAAAAGAGGTAGAGAAAATATTATGCATGTGTACAAAGGCGTACGCAGGATATTTTCAAGGATCCCGGCATATGTTCGGCGGTGAACAAAACAAAGTGCATTTTCTGACGTTTCTGAACATGCTCTATCCAATAAAATCATAAAATTCAAATTTTTCGACTAATTTTATTTTCTCTCAACAGGCTATGAAATTGACGGTTTTTTCCGCTGCGCCCGAGACAAACTTATGGAAAATGAAGATCCTATGGCGCGAAGCACCGAAAACTTCGAGATTTTCCGATAAAAAATAGTATATTTTCCACTATTTTCCATCACTATCTTACCCTTCCAAATTTTTTTTGGTCTAAGGCGGGGGGGGCGCCCCACGCCCATGTATGTATATAGGTCGATATGCGTAAATACTTTGAAACCAAATTTCTGTGTGGGCGTTTTCTGAGTAGGTGTACTGTCAGAAGACGATTCGCACAGAGTATTGCAACTGGAAAAGGGTGTACTTGTCACGATACGAGGCAAGGGGGAGGGAGGGGCTTTCTTCGGCGCCGAGGAAGACGAGTTGGGCGTCAAGGACCGTCCGTATAGCGAAGATCCAGGAAATACCAACGGCTTATCGCAGCCAAAATAAAAGCCACCCTGAAAGTAAAGCCTTGGAAAGGACAGACAAGAGGTGTTAATTATTGACAAAAGAAAATAAGCATGCAATCGCGTAAGCAACATAAATGCACAGAGGTGAGGGGGTATTACCCCCCTCCCCTGAAGGGTCAGCCGGACAGGTACTGTCCGGCGATTTTGACATGATGGAACGTTATTTGCATCATTTTTGAGGTCAAAAGCAGTAGAAATGTCAAATGTCTTCCGCCGCTTCGCGCCGGATTAGTACTTTTTAATACTTTTAACTCAAAAAGCGCCCATAATAGATAACTTTTTTGCATTTTAAGCGTTAAAAATATTATAATGCAGTCTAAATGAACTAAAAATGCTTTCAAAATGCGACATTACCACGAAAAAAGGTTTTATAGGCTATTTTGATCATCAGCAAAAAAATCGTGCAGATTAAATACTGTTTTGAATTTGAGGGATTTCACCCCCCTACCGATTCTGACCTTGTGCACCCATGGTAAGCAAGTAGTATTTTATTTGTAATTTGTGGCAGAAGTGTTAGTCTATGCACTGAGCCCGAATTCTAAAGAACATAATTCAAATGTAAAAATTTCAGCTTTTATTGCTAGCACTTCGAAGCAAATCACGTACATAGTACACCGTTGAACTATTTAGCTACATACTTCACAGTGAATCTCTGAAATTAGCCCTAAGCTAATATGACTTATTAGACGTTCAGTCAAGATCTTATGTGCGTGCTTAGAATAAAAATGTCATATGGCTTTAAAAGCACTTTCTATATGAGCTATAGAAATACAGTTTGGCACAGTACAACTTTACGTGCATATTGTCTGCTATGTACACTGCAAAATACGAGTATAGTTACTACCGCATCAGTTAAAATCGTTCATCCACGCAAAAGGTTTCATCAAATAAACATACTATGTATACTAAGCTATGGGGTCTACGATTGCACGTTTTGGCGCCAACAACTTATAAACTATTCTGATTTAATCAATTTTGAAGCAATTTTAAAATAAATTATATATTTAGAAAGCAGATTCTACAAGCTACAAAATAGCATATTGTTCAATTAAATTCGACGAGTATTCATTTCTGTACGACTGAATGACTGTAGAAAATCCAGTGTACTTTTAGATGCATTTATCTCACTTAATTCGAAGATATTCTAAAAAAATTATACCGTCACGTAGAGAATTGAATGGGGTTTTTGAATCTGTGTCATACTTCAATCATAACTGAAATGTAAATAATTAATAATATTGCAAAGAGTATGGCGCCAAAACGGCGGCGCCAAAACGTCCCATTTCGTAAGTTATGTACCTGCTGAAGTGATGCGAGAAGCAAAAAGCTGATTCGAAGTTACATACATACGAGTTGAAATTGTTTTTATTCCTGCATTATTATTTTGTCAGAAGTGTTTAGCGTACAGACTGGTGATAAGGGATCGACAAGTTATTAATATTCGACGCGAAGCGGCGTAAACTTTAGAATAGCTAAGTACCTTAAAAAACAAGTGTTTTTTTATTTGCTGTTTTTAATATTTTTGCCCAACAAAATTTTTGCGCAGCGTGCAGAAGTTCGAAAAATTTTAATTTGAGCAGGACCGGTATCATTTGGGTCGCGAAAAAAAGTATTTCGCTGTCTATTTGAATGTAAAAAACGGTAGGAAATTAATTTTCCGCGAAATGCCTCGGAATAATTACCGTAACATTCACTCAAGCATAGAAAACTTAAGCCTTAAAACCTAATGTGATACCACCGAGGCCTAGACCACACCTGGGCGTGGGGGGTTTGGGGGGTATGCATCCCCGAGAAACCAAAATACCCCCCAACCAGAAACCGAAATACCCCCCGAATTCAATTTTGAAATTTTTTTGTTTTTTTTCCGCAATTTTTGATGCCAATGGATAGTGCTCGATGAGAAACGTTGAAAAATGGTGTTTTTCGCCATACCACCATTTTTAAGGCCATTTTTTGACGTTTGAAAAATCTTGCACACCCCCAGAATTTTGGTGCCGCCCACCTATAGACTAGTTCAGGCCATTCATATCAATGGTCGTTTGATTAGATTAGTTTTTGACAGTGAAAGATAAAGTGACATCATCTTTGCCGACAACTCTCATTATTAAAGACTTTGAAGTACTCACGTTTACAATTTAATTTTTCAACGACTGGAGACCAGAGATGCACAGCATGGGAATTCTAGGGGGTGGAGAAATTCTAAACCGCCTATTTCGAGCTCAAAAATAGCAGATACGCATTAAAAACACAGTTTTAGGCGTTTCTGTCGATGCTCTATCTTTCTGAAGTATCAAAACATTGAAAGAATTTCAAAAAACTTTGAAAATTCAAGTAAATTGAAGATAACATGGTCAAAAAGTGAGTAAATGGTGTGAAGTGTCGAAAATTTGACTTTTTTGAACAAACAGATAGCTAAAACGTTTAAGACAGCACCTTTTCCACGAACTTCTTTGAATTTTTCGAAAAATCGCGAATTCTGGGGAGGGGTTAAAATCTTCTGGGGGAGGGCGAAAACCCCCAGGATCATGTATGTTGGATACATTAGAAATGGTCATTTACTAGTGTTTTCGAGGAATAACAAATTATTATTGGAGAATCTGATAAAGATAATTAATATTGAGAATTTTATTTTGATAAAAAAGTGATAAAAAAGAGTAAAATCTATGGAATAGCTAGGCGATGGCCGATTATGTTGCGGCTTTATTTCAATAGGGCATCCTAAAAAGTTAGCCCAGAAAAAACCTTTATACCCAAATTTTCTTTGAATGTAATTTTTCAGTCTTGTCAATGAATTTTTCTTTTTTATTCATAATCGAACGAATTCCAGTTATCAAAGAAGAAATGTAGCATTTTTATTTTTACCCCTAAAATAAGCTTAAATCTCTCCTAATAACAGGATCCGAAAATTCCTTGTTCTACCAATGTATTGCTCAAACGCTTGCATAAGCAAAAGCTAAAACAAAAAAAGCAATATTAGCGTACAATGAAGTTCGACAAGAAAAATTTGCTCACCACACATACGTGATCACAGGTAGATATTTTAGGACACAAGGCGATAGGCAGAAGTGAAAAAAGACTGTAAGGAGGAAAAAAGGATTATCTTTCTAGTACACCTATGTACTTCACTGTCATAATTTCTGCTATCTAATAGTAAAAGTGCCTTTTCGATCAACTTCAGTATTTAGATAACAGTGAAAAAACGGTTAGCAGAATACTAACGTGTTGACCATACCTGGGCGTGGGGAAGGGGGTTTGGGGGTATGCACCCCCCAGAAACTAAATACCCCCAGAAACCTGAATACCTCCGCAGAATTCAATTTTTGAAATTTTTTTTGCTTTTTTTTCGCAATTTTTTGATGCCAATGGATAGTGCTCGACGAGAAACGTTGAAAAAATGGTGTTTTTCACCATACCAATACTTTTTAGGGCCACCTTCAGAAAAATCATGCACCCCTAGAACTTTGGTGCCCCCACCTTTGGTGTTGACTAAATATAAATAGATATTGCCCAACTGGAGCTTGCAAACTAGAATACGAAGGGTTAAAATTTTTAAATGACGCTCTCTTTAATAAATGCGATCCACCCTGTTGATTACTCACATTGGCATCGGATTTCAATGCTAGATTCGCAACTAATCTTGGAAGGTCATTTTCTGAATCCATATTGCTCGTAGTGGCCGACGAAGGGCTGCTCAAAGCCGAGCTTTGACTGGACTCCGGTAAAGAGCTGAGGCTATCAGAGCCAGGCAGCTCAAGCTTCAGCGGGGCCTGGTAAACGTCGTCTGAGTGACTCAACGGCTCAGCTTGATTGCCAAAATCTTCAATGAAATACATATTACGCGATATTTGAGCGAAGATTGTGCATCCTATTCATAGGTATTGTACGTGCACATAGGGGAGGGTCGGTGGGGCGCATGTGCACACTGGGGAGTATGGGGGTATCCCCCAGGGCTTTTAGAAAGGAATACCCCTTGAGCCGTTTTGGGACCAAACCTATTGCTAAAACCACGAAAAAGCATCCAACGATGTCTAACGGTATAATTTTAAGTAGAAATACTTATTTTTCGAGCAGCGTATGTTAATTAGTTCATTCAGGCACTTTTCTTCCATTGATTCTTAGAACTTATTCCTCACTTATTTTCAAGCAAATTTAACCACAAAAATTCCAGACGAATTAAATACAACGAATCAAGCAAGCATCAAAACTTGACATTAAATAGCAAAATGAAATATTCATTCGCCCCCTAAAAAACTCGGTTTACCCACTGTCAGAACTTTGACTGTGTGCGCGTATGCGATGGGGTATTACTTCCTTTTAAAGTGTCAGAAAGACAGGGACTGTCCTGCGATTCGAGCAGGAGCAGACAGAGCATTTTCTGCATCATATTCGAAGACGAAGGCATTAATGGTTTCAAAATTCTTCAAAATTTTTCTCATTAAAATTAAAATTTTAAAATTTTGATTCTAAATTTTTAATTAATGTTTAATGCAAAAGCAACAAAAATTGTGTGAAAATTGTGTTAAAAATGAAATCAAAAAATGATTAGGTGCACACACGTAACAAAAAAGTGAAAAAATAGGTAGAATCATCAGTGGGGTCATCTAATCAGGTGTCAATGAGATCAAATGAATATTTAGGCACAAAACGTCAGAAGAGAAGTCAACTGACATAGAAGAACAGAAATTGCGCGAACACAACAGTCTTAGAGGAAGAGAGAGACTGATGATCCGGTTTTCGAACCTGAATTTCGCAGTTATTCATAAACATACATGATCTAAGGATTCACCCCCAGAATTTGCGATTTTTTAAGCATTGTTGGCTATCGATTTGCTCAGAAAGGTCAAATTTTCGGCGTTCGCACCATATACTCACGTTTTGACTACATTTTAAAAAATTTGTTCGACTTTTTTGTTTTTTCGGAATTATCCAGGTTTTTATACTCTAGAAAAATTGAGCATCGTCAGAAACGCGGAAAAACGATGTTTTTGACGCGTACCCACCATTTTTGGGCGCAAAAAGGCACTTTAAAATTTCAATCCCCTCAGAATTCCCATGCTGTGCATGTCTAGTCATAAATGCAACGGAAGTGAGATGTAGGTACATACAGGTCCGTAGTCGGGGGACAGCTGCCCCCGGAACGAAAATTTTTTGTATTCTCACAAGAGTCTCCCAAGAGAAAAAATGAAAAATTCTTGGAGCGCATTAAAAAGACCGCCAAATCAGGTTCCTTTGCGTACTTTTTAGCCAATAAGCGCAGAATTTGCGGCGCTTCGCACCGAATTAATTATTTTTTGTATAGTTTACGCGTTTCAAATCGCTTGAATTTGAGCTAGCACAAATAGAGAATGTCAAATTTTTCCAACGCTTCGCGCCGCTTGATTAACTTTCAGGTCGTTTTTTTTACAGAGCACAAGAAGATTGAATACAAAGACAAAAAAATTACGAAATTATTTATGGACTGGATGATGAGAAATTAGTTGCGCAGATGATTTAAGCGAGATTTTTGTATAAAGGTATGAAATAAAACGAAAATTTTTTCTTTATTATAGAGGAATCGTTGAAAAACGCTCAAAAATGCCTTTATTTTTGGCTACCCCTAATAGTTCTCGAGATATCTGAGTTTCAAAATCTTTTGTCCCCCCTAAAAAAAAATTCTGGCTACGGGCCTGGGTACATATACGTATATAATATTACGTTCAACCAAAATGAATCTTCCTTAGAAACTTATTTTGACCAAAAATATAAATTAGTATATTTTTATATAAAAATATAAAATGCAGAGATAAATTAAATTCCTTACTGCCGCACAAGTAATCACTTTTGTGCAAATACTAAATACGAGACACATTAAACGTAATAAAATAATTCGACAGTTATAAGAATTTATTGCTCATGTTCACTTCAAATAATGTACATAGATACATATACACAAAAAGACAAGTAAGAAATAAAGACTGAAGATTGCTGAGCCAAATAAGTAAGACTATCATTAATTCAGTGATATTTAATGAAAGCTTCAAGCATACCGCCAAGCGGATCAAAATCTTGCTCAGGAGATTCAAATACCAAATCTGAGACGCTTTCTAAGGAACTGTTTAAGCTATGATTTTCATCACTGTCGCTTCCGGCACTTTCGTCTAAATAAAATCGGATTCAAGAAATGAATTAAATTAGAATAAACTAAAGAAATGAAACAGACGTCAACAATAGACTACGACAGGCCCGTATCCAGGATCCGGCCAGGGGAGCAGGTCCGAGACATATTGGTCTACATCTCTGGAAATTCGCCGGCATAGTTTCCCAAGGTCCAAAGTTCAGGGGTGAAATCCCAAAATTAAGGACAACGAAATTTAGAGTCTAGCCTTTTTTGCAGGACAAATATGAAAAATGGCTAAAACTTTCTATATAGCATGTTTTAATGTGAAAAACTGCATTTTTAACTACCCCATTCTGACTAGTTTTGTCACTCTTGCGAGTAAAAAATATAAGAATTAAATGGAAATTTTGACTTTTCAGATCATTTTAATTTCATTCTATGTATGTGTTTTATGGGTAAACAAAATCTTCGCTGCTTTTGTCCAATCATGCAGAAAATGTTTGATAGCTCAAAATCGTCCGACAGTGATTCAAGTCTCGCGACCCTGAAGTTGGGATTATACTCCCTAATCCTTCTCGGGAATGTGTGTTCGCCGGGATAGCTCGCAAAAACCGCATTTTTCGACGTTTTTCGACACGCCTTCAAGGTCATAAAACTGAACTTTTCGAGAAGAATTTTTTCTAATTAGAAGGCTGTAAAAGTGTCGTTTTTGGTCGCGATTGAGCCGAAATTATGGAAGATACATCATGTGTATCTGGCGCCAAGCGCTGAAAATTTGAAGGTTTGACGACAAAGACGTGCGATTTTTTCATCTTTCCGCGCAATATCTTACCCATTAAAATTTTGTTTCGATCAAGTGGGGGCGGGCGCCCCCGCTACATACCGCCCTGAGAGTTCCATATCGTAATACCTAATGTTTGTTGCCGCCAACCGCTCTTAATATAATGTATAGAGATCATTCAGTTACTCAAAAGCCAAAGAATGTCATTAAATAGAAATCCTATTCGAAATAAGGCATTAAATGTTGAAAATTTTAGTCTAAAAGTAGATTAAATCGGAGAAGAGTGATTATATTTAAAAAATATAAACATAAAATTGTAGTAAGCATGAATTGCAAAGGTAAAGCAAATTTCTCAGGATCAGATATACGTACAGACAGGTACATTTATGGTAAAACAATAAGGACGATACGATCACTGCAGATCTTATAAATTCGTTAAACTAGTAAGTTTTGTGAAAATGTAAATTTATCTTATATCTGATATTTACATATATAATTACAAATGTAATATACAAAAGCAAAAATACCTATTAATAAAAAATAACTCATACATAAGGATAAATTGTCTTATAAGCATACATAATCTGGAGGGAGTTTGGGCAGTTCCCCTCCGGAAAATTTTCCACTTCCCCGATTCGCGATTTTTCAAAAGTTTCCAAAAAATTTCATACAAAGGTGCTGTTTTAAGCGAGCGTTTTTAGCCATCTATATATTTGCTCAAAAGGGTCGAATTTTCGGCGCTTCGCGCCAGAAATTCATTGCTTGACCTTCAATTTATTTGATTCTTCTTGATTTTTCAAATTTTTTATGTTTTTATGATCTAGAAAGATAGGGCATCGTCATAAACGACGAAAAACGATGTGTTTGACGCGTATCCACGATTTTTGAGCTCAAAAAAGGCACTTTGAAATTTCATCCCCCCTCCCCGAATCCCCATGCTAAGCAGGTATGCTTTTAGGTAGTTATTTGATGCATGCTAGCAAAAAATAAGTTACATTTGGCTAAGATTCAGAACATCCTAAAATTCAGAAACAAAATACAAATATCTTTGCGCAAGTTAGTGCAATGACGAATTTGATAAAATTACCAGTTATTTCGCGATCCTGATTTTTTGTTATTGCAGCAGCCCAGGCTGAACCGAGAGTGCCAGATTCTTGGTGCACGGCAAATTTTACTGACTGTAATGAGTCGCTAAACCATTTCACCTTATCTCCAATCAAAATAGGGTCAGTTACACCTTAAGTAACAATTCTAAATAGATTGTATGTAATTTTAATAACATAAAGGATCAAATAAGAAAATTTAAGCGGAAATGTCAAAGGGTCGTCCAGCGCCTTTTTCTAACGATAAAAAACAACGAAGCGTTTTCTCTAAAACTTAAAGAAGCCTTAATATTTGAAAGAATTTAGGCATGCACTGCTTATACCGGCTACTAGAGCTTTTTGAGCCTAATCTATTAGCAATTTGCTCATTGAAAAAAATGTTCTTTTATATTAAGCAATGTGTGATTGACTAATATTTGTCTGTAAGTTCGTGAATCTCGGCGGAAGAAGCTGAGATTACTTTCTGATTCGAGTTAGCAGAGCAACCAGTGTCAAACATAAGTTTTATACCGAGTTATGACAAAAACTAGCAATTAAAATCATTCACCTACTGAAATGTTTCAAGTTCACGACTGATTAAGCGTTCATACTCTCATCTCAATTTATAAGGAAAATTCGAAGATTACGTGAATTATAGAGAAAATCGCTTTCAGTTATCCGTGAAAAATAGATTTGCGTAATATTGCTGAAAAAAGCTAATTTCACACAAATACTGTACTGTAGCTTTGACAGCAGAAAGGTTAATGAGACGAAGTCTCACCTGCCGGTGGTTTATTGGACCTTTAAATGCATCTGAAAATTATTTCAAAAATCTTAGGATTTGATGGAGTTACTGCTAAAAGCTCTTTATGTATATATTTAGGTGGGACACCCTGTAGATCCAAGCAATTGTCGATTAATGACCACAGTCCATAGAAATCAATACTATCTGAATTTAGTGAGTAAAAATTAGTAAAATGCTTTAGATCACTCGCCTAGAAGTACACATTATGCGGCTAACTTTTATCGCTTTTGTTTTGCGAAATTGATTTACTTATTACCAGACACACATGAGCACTAGGGAGTAAGAGGGATAAAGCATACTCCTCAGCAAAATTCCTATGGTCAGGGTCCGCAGGAGTTTGAAATCCCGGAAATCTAAACCAGAAGGTCTCTGTATGTAAATCAGTTTTGTGATAAGGACTGATTTTGATTAAACAGATCCTACTGAGTGGACGACTGCATAAATATGTATGTATGTATTTTAACGTTACACAAATCTATAATGAGTGAAATCTCTTCAGTTTTTACGATTTTTACAGATAAACAAGGTAAACCGTAAATAAAGGCGGAGCCAAGGAGCACGTCACATATTATATAAGGTGATGATGCCAAGTCACAATTAGAAACATCATCCTTGATTCATCTTAATGACTGATACCTCGTTCTTTAAATTTTCTGAGGCATTCTCACGGAACATAGCTGGCCGTCCAATTTTAGGGTGACTAAGCTCGAAAAGGCCGAAAATAGCATAAAATATTGTTTAAAAAGTCCTTTTCCGATTTTTCTGAATTTAGGGGGTCGAACCCCCATTCCTGCAGAGATACGTGCCTGCATTCACAGCCAGACCCGTATCCAGAAACTAAGAAAAGTTGGGTTATATCCCGGACACTTCGTCAGAGATACGTTATATGTTGAAAAAGCCGGATTTCCCGACGTTTTCCAAAATTTTATATCCATTCAAAGCCTAAAATTTTTGTAAGTTTTTTAACAAAGACTAATGAGATGCGATTTTTCCATCTTCCTGCGCAGTAACTTACCTTTCAATGAAAATTTTTTCGATCAAGGCGGAGGGGGAAGGGTCAATCAATGCGGCCCCGTTCATAGCGATACTTCCGAGAACACGTGGCTATACTTTAAAAAAAAACAAGTGCATCGCTGATTTTTTCATCCTGCTTCGTATTCTTACTAGCAAGTTACCCGTTTGCACGCGCAAATACGCCTCATTCTTCGGAGAAAGCGACCATTCGGCGAAGTACTCAACAGCCTAGTTAAAAAATTACAAGATACTGATATTGATAAAATCTTCATATTGATAGCTTTTGGTAGGCTAAGAAATTACAAGCGATTAATTTATTTTACATACTACCGACGTGATAAATGTTCAAAATCTGTCAAAAAGCCCTGATCCGTATGTAACGTAGGTTAAGCAACTAAGGCAGATTTTATTGACTATACGATTATAGCACACCCATTCGCTAGAATTTGCAAGTTTATTTTTGACAATACTAAAAAAAGGTGCAAAAACTGATTTACTCGAGTGATGAACATGTTTATCGATTTATTAATCCGCCAGCGGATAGGCATAACCAGTGTTTTTTGTACTTGGCAAAGATTTTTCCCGATGCACAACGACTTTTCGGGACCGTCTTTGTACACTACAAAGATTTTTGGGAAGACAGAAATTGCAAAAAGGTCTAAAATTCGCAAAAATTTTCGGCGCTTCGCGTCGAAATGATTACATAATTGTGTGTTCTATATATCTTTATAATGGCAAAAATTGCATTATAAAGGAAAAAATGTCAAATTTTTCGGTGCTCCGCGCCGTTTTAAGACGATTCTTAGTGATTTTTGTCGTTAGAAACCCAGAAATTAGCTAAAATACATTACCAAAAAGTCGAACAACTCTATTTTTACCACACTAAAATCGCTACTGTGCCATATTATAGTACCCAAAAATTTGTGTTTACAAAATGTACAAAGACTTTTGGGGACCATCTTTGTACATGTACAAAGGGACCTTGTACAAAAAAACACTGGGCATAACGTATATTTGTAAAAAGCAAAAGTGTATAGATTTTGTTCAGTAAAAAGAATAATTTTCGCGCGTTATTGCTAAGTACGACGTAACACGTACCTGGGTGCGAGCCAATTGACTGATAAATTCAGACTTGAACGGCCTACAACGCAAAAACGAATCGACCTGCAAAGCAACCACAGGTCTTGGATATAAGCGCAGTGTTCTAGTGTGTTCGGTGAAATTGGCAAGAATATTGGCTGAGTTGAAGAACTTCACCTAAGTAAAAGGCGAGTCATTTTCTTAAGGAACACGAATGAATAATAACATAAGTACATTCCCACAGGGTGGAGTTCAGAGGATATTATATGCCTACCTCAGAGTCCAAGATCCCGGTCACTGCCCGGCGATTTTCACTTATCGAACATTTTCAACATATTTTTTGGGGACGAAAGAGGTGAAGATGGCAGCTTCTTCGCGACGGACTAATACATTTATGGCCTGCTTACCTATAAAGTATCGAGAATGAAGTTGAAATCATACCGGGGCAATGACGAGCGCTTTGCCCCTTCGCCAGGCACGTATCTCTGGGAGGAATGGGGAGTGGAGGGTTCGGACCCCCCAAATTCAGAAAAATCGGAAAAATATGACTTTTTAAACGTTATTTTGTGCTATTTTTGGCCTTTTTGGGCTTAGTCCCCTCAAAATTGGTGTAGGAACCCCGAAATAGGATGGCCAGCTACGTGCCTGCCCTTCGCGACATTCAATTTTTTGTTGATTGGTCAATTTTTACAATAAAAAACCTACCGCATTTTCGTTATACTTATTGCTTACTGTTTTCTTGTGATAGGAAATGTTTTATGTGGGAGAATTTAGATGTTGCTTTTGAAAATTATCTTCTTCTGTCATAATTCAATCACTTTTACCGCATATTGACTGACATTGGAGCTTGTTTTACGAAGGATATTAACGTTATTAAACGAAAAAGATAGTGTTCTCTATAGCCCATGAACCAAATATAGCCCCCGACCCATAAACACTTCGGCCCGTTGCAAGATCGGCTCGACCAGTTGTCCGTTGAGGGCGATATGGGGCATTGCCTAGGTGTGGTTAAATGAAATGATCTAAAAAAGTCAAAAGTTTCGATAATTCGAGACTATTTGATCAATTTCGCATTTGACTTGCAAAAAAGGCCCGAATCCTAAATTTTCTGGTGCCGAATTCAGGAATTTACTCCCCGCTTTCCTTCGAATCTGAACTTAGGGAACCAATGGATAGTAGAAATTGATATTTATAGCATCACAGCCCAGCTGCATGTACATATGTACTCCATGCACTCAACGTTCGGATGTACGATACGATGTCTATAATTTAAATGACTACTAAATCGAGAGCACAAATGAGTAATTTTTCTTGAGAGATGTGCGGAGGTTGTACAAAAGCGTGATTTCAAAAGTGGTATTTTTAGACTTAACGACAAATCCGGTTTTTATGGCATTGTATAATTACAAACATGTAACGGCTCGAAATTTTGGATGGGTTCCCCGGCCATTTTTAGGGTGGGAGTGGGGGGATCACCGCCAAATTTCGGCCAAAAACATCTAAAAAGGGCTAAGAATTCAAATTTTACCAAAAATCAGAGGGGGTCAAGGATTTTCTGGCTTTGGGGGGATGAGCAGGCGACTAACTTTGGATAAGGGATACAAACAATAGAGAAATTTCCAAGATTACCATAGCAACTCTGGTGGCCACGTCTGCTGCGTCCGTATCATTAAGAACGACGCGTCCTACTGTTGATGGAACGCAAAAGGCAGCGTTAGGTGACTCATTAAAACCACGAGCAGACACTGTTGTTAAGGCCTTAAGCGAAAACACATAGACCTTAATCGTATATAAGTAGAAAGAAGCCAAGGGCGGATTTAAGGGGAGGGCGGGGTCGGCCGCCCCTCCTCCATTGGCCAAAAATATTTGGCGAGACAACGGATTGATATGTACATACTTTGCAATGATTTTTTTGCCATCGGACATGGTAATTTATCAAATTTCACCAATTTACATGCAATTTGCGCCGGGCTTTAGCTATGGCTGAAGAAACTTAAGCGCTTTTTTGCACAAAATTGCTTTAAATTTTGATATTTTTGCAAAATTTTTGCGGCAAAAATCACTTTACTTAAAATTAGCAACGCAAAACGGCTAAAAAACGCTACTCTCCAAGTGAATAGCCGGTTTTCGGACCGATTTTTTACTGTTTTGGAAAAAGTTGGGGTACCGCCCCCATAGGGAAACGTTAGATCCGCCATGGAAAAAGCCATAGATGAAAATATTTTTGATCAGTTAGATATTTTAGATAGTTCCGATCGAACTTGAGAGAAATGTTTCGATAAGATTTGGCAGGAACGCATTAAGGCCAAGCCGAATTCCAGAAAAATGACTCATGTTTGAATGAAGCTACGCTCATCGCATCTTTTTAATGATAATTTTAAATTTTACCCCTAGCCACAGATGCACATTTGTCAGAGTAGCGAGACTGGTATGGCAATATTAGCTTGCTTTATAACTCGAAATTAAAGTCCCTTTTCGTGTGATACTTTTTGTGTTGACTTTATAGAATATTGGTCCACAAGTCGTACATAGATTATATCTAAAATATCATGTAACGAATTTTATTTATGCCTGCTATTGCCATACCTTGCCAGTATTATTATGTCCTTGGTAGTTAGACTTAATTTTTAAGTTTACATATCAGCGTTTGTGTTTTCATTTCACTCATGAATCTCTAATTTATGAATCTATTGTTTTAATAAATGTAAGAGGGGTGGTCGTTCCCAAATTTGCCCAAAGCCAGAAAATTCCCCCTCCCCGATTTTTGAAAAAAACCACATTTTTAACCGCTTTTACGTGTTATCTGTTAGTTTTTAGTTAAAAATCAAAGGTCGGCTACTCCCCCCCACTTAAACGGCCGGGAACCCCCTTCCAACCAACTTCCGAACCATTACATGTATTATTAAGACTTCTCGACACCTTCGTTGCATATGTATTCGAATGTACGAATAAGAGTAACTGGGTATGAAAGTACCTTGCATACGAGAATCATCAGTGTAGGCGGCACGTTCCACACAGACATAGTCCATGAAAATTTTAATTTAAAAAATAACGAAGAGTACGACTAAGGCAAAAAAAATAAAGAAAAAAAATAAAATAAAGGAATAAAGAAATAAAAAATAGAATTGAAGAAACGGCTTGCCTTTTCATCACAAATTCATACCATTCATTCTAAAAATACACTTTGACCGCTTTTCTGACAACTTTAGAAAATTTTTACCGAGTAATAATTTACTGTGTAGGGCAACAACATCCAACTTTAGTCCGAAAAATATCTGAAAGAACTTTTGTTGGAAGCGCAATCGTTCAGCATCAATCGATTATAGTAACTCACAACAACAAGGAGTATATTCCCTCTTCTCGCCGTTTCCGACTTGCATGTGGATCCCGGAAATTTAAGAACAAAATGTATATGTAAAAATAATTATTAAAAGGTATAAGCACCTGCTGAAAGTGATTCTTCAGCATGCTGTACTCTGGCTCCGGAATCTCTGGAAAACGAATGCCCTGTGGGAGCAAAACCTAAAAAAATCAAAAACGAAGCTTCAAAATGGCGATGCAAATGCTCAATGCTCCTCGTTGCCAATGTTTTATGATTATTAGCAACATTAGTTTTGCGATGCTTGTGAAAATGTTGACTGTAGCATAAGCTACCAATGAATGCGATGATTTTTTGGGACAAAAATATAGTAATTTAAGTGCTTTTTTACGTATGTATATTTCGGCGAAAATTCCAAAAATTCTTCAATCCCATTGATTTAGCCCCAAGTACGCGGTTTAAACAATTCATAATCGGTCGCTGAACACCTAAAACACCCTACACTTATTTATTGTTTTTTTTAAGATTTTAAGCAAGAAATAATGACTATGTACGTGACGATTTGTATGATCGCATTATCATTTGTGATAAAAAAAAACTTCGTGCTGGGCCAAAAACTGAGAGCATCCAATTCTTAATAAGGAGCTTTTCACGTTCTTAAAGAGCAACTTTTAAACGAAAATTTACACATAAGAAAATAAATGTACATAAGGTATTAGAATTTTTGGGTAAAAAAGGTCAGCTAAGAACGAAAAACACATGTCATTGTACGACAGTATGCATTTGAAATTTTGCTACGCATATCTATCTGACTATGATTTTAAATTTATAAAATCCTAATTATAAATGCGACGGTAAAATAATATAGATCTGATAATTGTAATATGCTTATCCACTGTCGCATACGGAATAAAAGAAATCCATTACTTTACTTTCAACAACTTACACGTGCAGTAAACCTATGAAAATCGACTAAATGAAGATTTAAACGTACTGAAGTCATGTTTTTCCTAGTTTAATTGCATGCAGCAGGCCCGTAAGCAGGATTTTATTTCGGGGCAGGGGTCAAAATTTTCGAAGTCAAATATCTCGAGAATCGTTAGGCGCTATGCGAAAATAAAGGCGTTTTTCAGCGTTTCTCGACGCGCTATATGCAACGGCTTGAAGGAAAAATTTACAAAATTTGTTGATTGTTCCGGATGCAAAAGCTATTATTTAAATTGTTTGCAAGACTGAATTTCAATGTCCAGTACAAGCTCGCAATGCTTTAAATCATGCAAGAATCAATTTTGGACGGTTTAAAACGCGCGTTAGGGGCCAATATACATACATATGTAATATTTAGCTCAAAACGCCGAAATTTTTTTAGAATTTTTGCTGAAAAATAGGTTAAAAAGGATTAATGTTACTACAATTTTGCCCGAAAGTCTTCGTACCGATTAGGACGTATAGCTAATGCAGTTGTTCACTTGCACCACCCAACTTTCAGTAAAAAGCGTGCTTTCTGTTTAAATTTCATAATTTTCAAACATATAAATTGATAACTTGTTGGTAATTTAAAATTGCTACATATTTGATGTGTCTAGGTCACATCTGGGCTTCGTAGATGACAAGCATTGTAGACGTAATAAGACATCGAGCGTGAAGCTCCGAAAAATTGTTAATTGACTAGCTCGAAAGTATGACAAAACTTCATTTGCTAGTCATCTTAGTTCACTTCGGGAATTTTCAATTTTTCCCTTTGAGGACTCTTATGAAAGATCGATTTTTTTCCATTTCGGGGAGTGGGAGGCTCGAGCCTTCCTCTGATCCCCCGGTCACGGGCCTGAATACATGCAATCATACATGTAACAGGGGATGGGGATCCCCACCCAAAGTTTATTGTCCTCCCATCCACCAAAGCCAGAAAATTTTTGACCCCCATTTTTAAAATTTTTTTTGACCATTTCGGCCTTTTTTAGGTATTTTTGGCCGTTTTTGGCCAAAAAATTAAGTCAATACCCCCCCCCCCTAAAAATGGTCGGGAACCCCACCCGAAATTTCGAGCGTTACATGTATGGATGCGACCATAGGAAAAACTATTAAAAGCGCTAATCTTACTCTATCTGAATCCAAATCCACAATAACTACATCAGCTGGCATGCGTTCCATTTTCTTGTGATTAAAAAATGAAGCTGGAATGCCAATGACGAACGGAGTTGGTGCGAGAAAAAGCTATAAATTAACAGAACGCACGTGAATGACTATAAAGAAGAGTCATGCATAATAAGACGCCATTATTTTTAAACCTAGAAAAACTGCCAAAGCATAGGTGTTCAAAATCTCATGACGCGATAAGCCAAAAATATTCTCATCAGAAGTAGAACTATCGCACATAAAACATGATATGCTTAATAAATCTTTAAATTTAAATTTACGATATATTCTGCTAAGCTTTGTTAGAATATTGCATAATAAAAATTTTAATTGTTCAGTATAGTTATTGAATGTTGCAGAAGAAGGAGAGCTTTAATAATTTAGTAACAACAAAAAGATTTAGTAGTGCAGCAGGTCGGGAATCAATTTCAATGAAAAATGTCCTCAAAACCTAATTTATAAATTTTTAAACTTGCTATTTCTTCACAACAATTCACGTACATGATAATATATAACCTTCCAAAAATATTTTCACACAAAAAATATGCAAATTAATAGCTTTTCTATTCTAAAACATGTTAACTGAATACATAATCAGCTTTTCGATTAAGAGCGTGTACGTAATTATGTACCGTACGTAAATACACACGATACGAGTATATCATAAAGACTAGATTGTATTTTAATCGAGCATAATTTTAACATAAAAAATCGTACACTGAGGAAAATAACCAATTTAATAATAACTAAAATAACTTTTATAACCAAAATAACCAAAATTTTTAACAAGAAGCAGATATCAAAAAAGTATCGGTGTTATGCTTCAAGAAATATCGAATCAACGGCATATGTGAATTAACAGTGAATTTACGACTACTGTGAAAAGCACATGGTTAATATGCTTCCAAGATGACACTTGAATATGAAACATTATCCTTTGCATCAGAGCTCAATGATACATTTCGAAGCGTTTCAAAATTTAACTCAGTCCGTTAGGTATATATACAGAATTGAATCTTATCCAAGGGTCCTGTTATGAGCAGACCTGGACGTGGGAGAGGATTGGGGATCCAAGCCTCAGAATCGAAACTGGAAATTTTCTCAGGGAAAAATAAGGCAAAATAACGACCAAGATGGATGTAAATGAAAGCCTATCTGCAAAACTGCTTGGAAATGAAGAAAAGCTATGAATTAAGATAGTTTTAACGCTACCTATTTCTACACTTATGTACACCAGTTTTTGGTGCAATTTTGGCTCAAAAAGCTCTCTGACTGACCCCCAGACCGGCCACGCCGTGCATCTATGTTATGAGTACATCTTTTGAGCTTACATTTTCGGCGCCAGGTAGATAATTGGGCAACAAAGGAATGACTGGAAATAAGTATTCAAGCGGATAAAGCAGACTGACAAACGACAATACGCACATGCTCACTGCATTGAAATCGCGCGATTGTAAGACAACCTAAAATACGTATGTTAATATAAAAAGTGCGGATTTTTGCTAGTCGAAAATCATACAAAATTGTACTTCTAAAAAGATTAATAAAACTAGCAACGAAACTGTTTTCCGACTGTGGAAAACTTATTAAAACAATCTTTGCCTATCCATTCGGAAGTGTTAAATGCCCACCGATTTTAGACTCATTTTTTGCGATGAAATTCAATAATTAATGTACATATTAGTAGGTATCTTGAATTAAATCGGATTAAGCTTAATATTTAGTAGATAAATATGAACCACAAGTAAAGTAACATTAGATAAGCATTATAACTTTGAAATCATCGTTTTTCCACTTATCTTTCCTCATATACAGTTCTCGCCATGGAAAATGCATGCGCACGCAGCCAACACTGAGGTCTGCTACGGTCATAGTCTAGCAAGACGTTATAGCTAAAACATAAGTGAACCGCATGCGGACTGCAGCAAAATGCATGCGGACCGCAACAATTCGCTCTGGACCACTACGAACCGCATGCGCTTTGCGCATACATGCAACCTTTTTAGCGATTTTCGGCCAAAAATTGATGGTCATTGACCCCCGCCCCCTAAAAATGGCCGCAAACCATACGTGTAACAATGGACTTTGGAGAATTCCCCGTCCAAAGTTGCTCATCCTCCCCACACCCCCTCCCCCAAAGTCAGAAAATTTTGACTTACCTCCCCCATTTTTGGCTATTTTCAGGTCTTTTTTGCCACTTTTGGCCAAAAATCGGAGCCCCCTTTAAAAATGACCGAAAACCACAAGTGTAACAATGGACTTTGGAAATTCCCCACCCAAGGTTGCACGTCCTGCCCACAACCTCCCCCTAGTCAGACAATTTTGACCCACTTCCCCAGTTTTGGCGAATTGGCTATTTTTAAAACTTTTTGTTACTTTTGGCCAAAAATCGGAGCCGCTTACCCCTCTCCCCCTAAAAATGGCCGAGACACATACATGTAACAGGGGTTTGGGCGATCCCTCACCCATGCTTTTACGCCCCCATCCCCCCCGAAGTCAGAAAATTTTTGACCAACCTCCCTCATTTTTAGCGATAAGTTGCACTTTTTGGCTATTTTTAGTTGTTTTTGTCATTTTTCACCTAAAATTGGAGTCGCCTACCCCCTTCTTCTAAAAATGGCCAGGGACCCCTACCCAAAATTTCCAGTCGTTACATGTATGCCGAAGACCCCCTCTCCCAAAATTTTGAGCTGTTACATGCATGCTTCATAGTGATAGTTTGTCTATTAACTCTTGCTTACATTCAAAAATACTGTATCACTTCATAAAATTCTAATACTTAGGAGCATTTTTGCCACAGTAAAAATTAAGTTCAAAAAATTCAAAAGGTTTTCACCAAAAATCGTCTGACAGTGACTTGAGTATTGGACCCTGAGGGGGTGACCCTCTTTATAAGACTGTGTGTATTTGACCCCCCTGCAGACCCTAACCTTGTCAACCTGTGGTACGTGAAAACTATTATTTACTTTGTTCTCCAGTATAATACATGTTAAAACTTTGATAACTGAATCTATATTCAGAAGCTCTAACGGCAAATGAAGTGGAAAGTCGACCAATAGAAAGCCTCGTGTGATCAGGCAATCCGAAGATAAGCGGGTCACAAAATTCTGACGGTAATACTTGAAGCTACAAAAATACAAAATAGTATTTAACTGGCTACCATACATGATTTTGGGGGAACTGGAGGATTTTCACCCGCCCCCAGAATAATTTTGAAACCCATCCAAGAATTTTTCAACCTACCTAGAATTTGCGATTTTTCAAAAGTTGCCATAAATTTTCTTAAAATTCGCAGAAAATGTGCTTTTTAAGCGTTTTTAGCTATGTACGAGTATCTATATTTTCTTCAATTTGTTCGACTTCTCAATTTTTTCCTAATTTTTCTTTATGTGTTTATGCTCTAAAAAGACAGAGCATCGTCAGAAACGCCGAAAAACTATGTTTTTGACGCGCATACACCATTTTTGGGCCAAAAAAGGCATTTCGAAATTTCACCTCTCCGTAGCAATTTCCATGCTGTGCATATCTGCTGGCTACCGTTTAATATCATGTACATGCAAATCAGAGAAGAAACTCAAGACAAAGCGACGAGGTGAAAAAGCGTAAGTAAAATTTCATACGAAGTCAGTTGAGAAGATCAGAATAAGAAATAAATTGAAGAATCCTTAAAATTAAACAAAAATTTACAGCAGCACTGTTAATATACACTAAATACAGTGTTTTATTATACAAGGTCCCTTTGCACTTGTACAAAGATGGTCCCCAAAAGTCTTTGCACATATTGTACATGCAAATTTTTGGGTGCTATTATATGGTATAGTAGCGTTTTCGGTGCGGTAAAACAGGGTTTTTCGACCTTTGGTAGTGCTTTTTAGCCAATTTGAGGATTTCTGATGACAAAAATACTAAATATTGTCTCAAAACGGCGCGAAGCGCCGAAAAATTTGGTATTTTCGCTTTCTAAATGCAATTTATGTTATTATAAAGAGAAATAGAACAAACAATGCCCGCGACGGCATTTTGACGAATGCCCGCGTTTATTAATAGCAGGTAGAACATGGCGAATTTCAATTTTTTCACTTAGACAATGACGATTAATTATTAGTAGTCCCCAACAGTGGCGGATCCAGGATTTTCCTAAAGGGAGGGCGGTACCCCTGAGGGATGGGGGCGGAACACTGACTTGGGCGGAAAAATTAGCCGTTTTAACCTGAAAATCGCTAAAAATCGCTCAAAAATCCTTAAATTTGCGTACTATTTTGGGCCAATGGCCCCTAAATCCGCCCTGGTCCCCAAATCCCTTTTCCACGTGCATCTCTAAATAGAACTCAATATCTGAGGAATATGGTGCAGGTTAATCATATTTAAAGGTAGAATGGGTTAAAAAATTGATAACAGAGCTAAAAACACCATTTTTTGACGATGTCCATCGAGCTCACATTGCTTACATCCTTAGGTATTTGCTAAAGCTTTATGAGACGATTTCATGATAAGCAGGCACATTAGCTGGCCGTCCTGTTTTGGGGGACTAAGCCCAAAAAAGACCAAAAATAGCACAACGTTTAAAAGGTTCTATTTTTCAAATTTTTCTGAATTTGGGGGGTCGAAACCCCGCCATTCCCCAAGAGATGCGTGCCTAATGATAAGCACCATCATACTTGACCGTATTTTCCTTTTCCTCCTAAGCAGTTCTTTGTCGGCTTATAAGAAACGGACTGACTAAAACACTTCTGACGTCTCTCCTCATTTTGAACATGAGAAAGAATCAAAGTACGAAGTTCCAGGATCTGCTTATGACGACTTGCCTCTTGATTACACATGAAGTAGCAGCGCGCATCTTTGAAACGTGCACAAGGTCAGGGTCAGAAGGGGGGGTGAAATCCTAAAAATCCAAAACAGTCGTTCACGATTTTTTGCTGTTTTAACGATCAAAATGGTCAAAATAACCCTTAAAACGTTTTTTCGTGATAATATCGCAGTTTAAAAGCATTTTTAGTCCATTTTGACTGCATTATATCACTTTTGACACTAAAAAATGCAAAAATTTATCAATTTAGGGCGCTTTTTGAGTAAAAAAATACTAATCTGGAAAAAATTTAACATTTTTACTGCTGTTGATCTCAAAAATAATGCAAAAAATGTTCCATCGGCTCAAAATCGCCGTACAGTACCTGTCCGGCTGACCCTTCAGGGAGTAATACCCTCAGAACCCCCACTATCTGCCCGTATTATCTGCATAATACCCGAGATGTTGGGCATCATGTGCAGGATGCCCAGGTATTCCATAAAATGCCAAATTATCCCACATTGCCCGTGATATATAAACCTTCCAGTCATTACATATATATATATATATATATATATATATATATATATATATATATATATATATATATATATATATATATATATATATATATATATATATATATATATATATATATATATATATATATATATATATATATATATATATATATATATATATATATATATATATATATATATGTATTTACCTCGACTTTTGTTTTGCCAGGGACCGGCACTGGAGCACTTAATAATTTCAGAATCCAAATTTCCAGCTCCTTAATCTCATGCATTACTACAGTCGGAATGTTTTCTTTCAATTGACCAGTTAGCGTTGCCCATACAATATCTCTGAAATAGAGACGTACATGAAGAAAGCGGAAATATTTAACACTTTGAAGATAAAATTTAGTTATTTAGCAGAGAATTATACTAATTTTAAATCGAAATTATCGAATCGGATTAAATTTTGTTCAAACTAAATAATTAAATTTTTGAATTAGATATAAATTACAAAATTGATGCGCAGCACTAAAATATTCTCGCTGATTTAAGCTTTTAAACTCAATGCGAACAATTAATATAGAGGAATAACAAACAAATACGTACAGGGGCGGATTTAGGGGAGCGTGAAGGTCGGCCGCCCCCATTGGCCAAAAATATTTGGCGAGATGAAGCATAAATATAAAATTTGCAATGATTTTTGGCCGTCAGTGATCATAATTTCTCAAATTTTTCCGGCGCTTCGTGTCGGATAATACCTATTAATGATCTTTATTTACTTTCTTGGCGACCTGAAAGTCATATTTTGCTCATAGAATAGGTTTTAAAACAATTTCAAAGGCAGAAACAGCTATTTCAGTATAAATTTCATCTATTTTCAGGTAGGAAATCGAGCGTTAAATCAAGCATCTAAACATTTTTCCGCCTAATTTTCTCAAATTTTCTGCCGCTCCGCGTCGGATTTTGCTAGAGACAAAGAAATTTAATATTTTCCCGCACAAAATCGTCTAAAATTTCAAAATTTTTCGAAAAAATGTAGCATCAAAAGTGATTTAAATAAAAGTAGACAATGTAAATGCCGAAAAAACGGCATGCCGCACGTGAAGGGTGAATTTTAGGACCTATTTTTGGCTGATTCTGGAAAAGTTGGAGTACCGCCCCCCTTGAGGAAATTCTAGATCCGCCACTGAATATGTAGTACATTTATACAGAAAGTCAATTTTGACCTTTCTAAGCGGCTTTACTGTTTTTTTCCTAAAACCTTCGTAAATATACAAAAACAGTCCCGGAAGTCTTAATCCATCTCGAAAAATCGTTGCCAAATCAAAACCGTAAGCGTGAAGAACACTAAGTTTTCGCCGCGACTTATCTTTAGTTCAACTGCATTTGAAATACATAAAAATGTACTCATGCATTCATAAATAAACGGAAAGAAATGCTCGGTTTCAAACGTGATAATACTCTTTCTGTGACTTTCTGGAAGAAAGAAAGGGAGAAAGAAAAGGAAAAAATAAATTTAAAAAATAAATAAATAAAAAAATATAAAAAAAGTAGGGGAGGAAAGAAAAATTATTTGCTTGCAAGATTTACACACCTGCCAGGTTTAGAAGATAAATTTTGACTAGTCAGCGAGCCAAAGCCGTTCTTCCACGTTTTCTGCGATACAGCCCTTGCATTGCACGCATCGATCAGTTTCCTCAATATGTTTAACGTTTGACGAAAAGTCGTGAAAAACGGATGATGACTAATTATGCACAAGCTGGTCAAGGTGTAAAAGCGCCTGGTTTTTCCAGGGCGTGGTTTCAGGCTCCTATCCAACGACTGAGCGTGTTTTTGAGACGGTTTGAAGTGTCGTTTTTCATACGTCCGGTAAAAGTTAACACAGATTCCTTAAATAACGCGCAATCAGTGTTTTTTTGTACAAGGTCCGTTTGTACATGTACAAAGATGGTCCCCTAAAGTCTTTGTACATTTTGTACATGCAAATTTGTGTGTACCATAATATGGTACAGTAGCGATTTTAGTGTGGTAAAAAAGGTTTTTTCGACCTTTGGTTGTGTATTTCAGCTAATTTCTGGGTTTCTAACTCCAAAAATTAATAAAAATTGTCTCAAACCGGCGAGAAGCGCCGAAAAATTTGACATTTTTACATTCTAAATGCAAATTCTGCCATTTTAAAGATAAATGGGACAAACAATTATTTTTGGAATTCTACACCGTTTTACAGTTTTCGTCTGATCAAAAATCTTTGTACAAGTATTAAGACGGTCCTGAAAAGTCTTCGTACGTCAGAAAAAATCTTTGCCGAATACAAAAAACACTGCGCGTAATCGGTAAAAACAAAGAAAATAGTTGCTAGCTCCGCATGGGATTTCTGGGGAGGTGAAATTCTACAGTGCCTTTTTTGGGGCCCAAAATGGTAGATACGCGTTAAAAACATAGTTGTTCGGCGTTTTTAACGATTCTCTATCTTTCTAGAGCATAAAAGCACAAAGAAAATTCGGAAAAAAATCAAAAACGTCTAACAAATTGAACAAAATACAGCCAAAGCATTAGTATATGGCAATTTGACAGTTTTGGGCAAAAAGATAGCTAAAAACGCTTAAAAAGACTTCCCTATAAATCTTAAGGAAATTTTTTTAAACTTTTGAAGAATCGCGAAATTCAAAGGGGTCAAAAAATTTCTGAGGGAGTGAAAATCTTTTGGGGGTTTAAATCTTCCAACCTCTAGATCGCGTATGGATGTTGTTTAGATAGGTTTTGAAAACGAAAAATGTGGTAAATAATGAGGACTCAAAATCATTAATTTCAACACAGTAATAAAAGATAGCGTAAAAGGAGAAGTTTTTGTATTTGTACAATTCAGAGGACTAAGAAGGGAAGAAGTTAAGCACAAATTACAAATTCTAATTTTACATTACGCGTTCATCATTAATACGAACAAAATCGTTTTTAAAACAACAGTGAGACAAAGCTGTATACATCCGAAGTTTCCTTCACATTCACATAAATTTTCACATTCACATAAATTCTCGCATTCAGACAATAAAGTGATAATATGTTATATTCATCGAGCTGTTCAAATGACATACGAAACTTAATAAAAGTCGTTTTTTAGATTAGGAAATCATCGCCAGAAAAATTACTTATGTTTTTTTGTCCTGCAATTATAAAGCATTTTATGAGAATTAGGTGCAAACTTCATTTGTTCTATCTAAAGACCTTTCATCTGGCTATTGCTCACCAAATTTGCTTAAGGCATTCTAGGTTATTACAAAATAAGTGAGCTCTAATAAAAAATTGAACTTTTGGACATCTACTTACAAATTAAAAACATTGATGTATGAATGCATCATTCATAAAATAATGCAGCTGTTCCGCACAAACTAAATCAATAAAAATAAAAATAGAAAGAGTAGTAAGGTAAACAAATAATTTGGATTTTATACGAATGAAACAAACCGCGTTCAATTATGTATCTTTTTCTGTCGTAGAGTTACAAAACAATGTTGTAAAGATACATGAGTGGAAAGAGAAAAAGTGAAAAACCAAAGCGCGTTATATTCGGTCAAGTATCAGAGAGGTTATCAGAACCATGTGTCATTCGTTTTTTAACCATTCTGTACGTACACATGGTTTCAATTTAATTCATACGTGTTAAAGGGGTTTGAGGGTAGTAGACTCACTAGAAGAATGACTGCTGACTTTCAGAATTTCTAATTTTCTACAAAAACCGGAGAAAATATAATATTTTAAGCGTTTTTGTGATTTATTTTGGAAAAAGTTAGGAAGCATGCATTTTTTGGCGCTCATTTTCAGCACATTTTTTAGATATTTTCTATCTTTTAAATTTTTATGTTCTAGAAAGAAAAGGCATCGACAGAAAAGGCGAAAGATGATGTTTTAAGTGTACCCATAGTTTTCAGCCCAAAGAGGCTTTTAAAAATATTTCATTTTAGATAACGCAGTTGTCACAAATACGAACGGCGATCGTTTTTAAACAACGATAAGACAAACAAAGCATAAATTTTTTAAATAATTTTCTCGAAATATTTTTCGAAGTTTTACGACTGTAGGAAAATTTGGTCGGGTCTTGTAAGCCCAGCATGCTGCGAAAAATACCTTGCAATACTGAAAGATGAGTTGACTTCGAGCCAGGACAGAGGGCTGAGTTTCGTGTTTTATGACGTTGAACAGTCTCCTTCTGGTAAGACCTGTATCAGCTTTAATTCTCTATTAAATACCAAACTTGCAGAAAACCCCATTTTCATTAGGAATGACGCAGTACAGAAATCAGCATTAAGTCTAGGCAGATATGCAAAGTATGGGAATTCTACGGGGCTGTGAAATTTTAAAGTGCCTTTTTTGGGCCCAAAAATGGTGGATACTGTATACGCGTCAAAAACCTCATTTTTTGGCATTTCTGACGATGCTCCATCTTTCTAGAGCAAAAAAAAAACAAAAATTGATCAAAAAAGTCGAATAAATTGTGCATTATATAGGTCAAAATGAGTATATGGCGCGAAGCGCGAAAATTTGACGCTTTTGAGCATACCTGGGCAATGGCTGACGGTTCGCCCCGTCCAACTTCCAGCCAAAAGGGTGGGTGGGTCCCTAGACACTAAAAGAGGTGGGTCTGTCCCTGAAAAAAAGGTGGATCCGTGCCTGAAAAAGGTGGGTCATTCAGCTTAATCAGTGGGTCAGTCACTGAAAAAAGGTGGGTCCATCCATGAAAAAGGTGTCGAAGAGTGCAATAAGATGGTTCCCATGCATGTTTTATAAACTGATCATGATATACTGTATCTAGCATTTCATATCCATTTCCATTTCAATTATCTCCAAAAATTTTCTCCCTGTGCAACACATAGCCCCGTCCAAGTTACCCCTTCGCCCCGTTCAACTTTTGGTTAGGCCCGTCCTGGTGATGGGCCGATATGGGGAATTGCCCAGGTGTGCTTTTGAGCAAATAGATGACTAAAACGCTTAAAAAGGCACTTTTTCTACGGATTTTCAAGAAAATTTTGGAAATTTTTGAAAAATCACAAATTCTGGTAGGAGTGAAAAAATTTCTGCGGGGAGTAGATATTTTTTCTACGGGGTGAAACCCCCCCCTCCCCCTCAGATCACGTATGACTCTAGGTCAATCATTAAATGCTGCTACTAATGTTTGCGCGAAATAAGTACGTCATTTACATATATCGTTTAGCTGACGCTATAAAAGCTAATCCAGATTACCATAGCGAATTTTTGCCGAATCCTTTTCTGTCAAAGTAAAAACAAAGCTGCTCGCATCTCTAAACGTTTGCTTCTTTGACTCTACGCTGATGCAACCTTCCGGCTGACAAAAGAATACTACATCGGACGGTAACCGGAAATCCTTATGGTCTTCAGACGGATAGCGGCGTAATAAGTCAGGATTCTGCACGATGTGCAAGGGCGGTACAACTCCTAAAATGATTATACTGTTAGGAAACCGTATTAATAGCATGTTTTTCTATATTTCCTAGCGGTATGGTGCATAGGGGCAGATAGGAGGAAGGTGCTGGGGTAGCTGAAGGTTAAATCAGGCAGATACTGTCAGGCTATTTTTAATCTGACGACACTTAATACATATTTTTTAAGCGCAAATCAGGTTTGTATCCAGGATTCGACCAAGGGGTTGGAAGACGTGACGGGCCAAATATAATTGCAAATCTCGAAAAATTCGTCGGGATAGCTTGCAAAAACTACCATTTCGCATAATTTAACCTTTCAAAAATTTTTTTCTGCGAAGCTAGGGAGGGCGGTGGCTTCCCCTCCCGTAAAAGCGGATCTGAAAGCAGTAATGTCAAAGTGATCGATTATATAATAATTTTTTGCCTTGTTTACCCAAGAAGCGCCCAAAATCATCTAAAAATTAATTTTGTCGACCGAATCAAAAAATTGCTATAGTTTTTAAGGTTAAAGTGCTGAAATGCAGTTGAAATGGACTAAAAACCCGATTTTACCTACCACATAAAAAGCGTTTTTTATAGAGCTTATTTTGACCATTTATATCATTTACATATCTACATCACACCAGCCGACCCTGACCTTGTGCATTTATGGTATAGCGGCTGCATTAAAGTCTGATAATTCGCTTGGATAATTCATATAAAAATTTTTAGTTGGTTGGCTGTTTGTTTGCCTAATTTGCTGTTTGTCTGGCTAATTGCCTGAGTAACTGGCTCTCTGATACTGACTAATTTTAACGCCCAATTTGCAACTACTCCCTAATTTCTGCAAGAAATTTTTTCAAATTTTCATGAAAGATACCTGCCTATATATCAGTTGGGTAAACTTTACCTAATGCAGAAATAAATTACGTTGAAAGCTTAGACCAGTCTCGCAGAAGAAAATTAAAATAAATGAATCCAATCCAACTCAAGAAGTGCGATGCAGTCAATTAAGGACTGATACGTCTAATATAACATAGAGAATATCGTGCTTGGCGCACTATTTTTTTGCAAAATCATACATACGAACGAGTATAAACGAAGAAATTCTTCAGCAATCACAAATATAAAAAATTGACGTATATACGGCAACTCAAACTCATCAAAATCGAATACAACATGGAAAAATTTATTATTGCAAAGCTGCATGCCGTAATTAAGTAACTAATCATAGAAATTTTAATCTCATTGATTGAAAATAGTCCAGAATTTGTTGAGCTCTATTGACATAAGTTATTCAAACGATACATTACACATGTAACAGGGGGAGGGGATCTCCCCTCACCCAAAATAGAACGTCCCCCTCGTCCCCCAAAGCCAGAGGATTTTTGATCCCATCCCTTATTTTTGGTGAAAAATTGAATTTTTTGACCGTTTTTAGGCGTTTTTGGTGCCAAAAATTAGAAGTCATCTACCCCCTCTCCAAAATATGGCCGGGGACCCCCTCCCAAAATTTCGAGCCATTACATGTATATATGCGATACATGGACTATTCCAGATATCTTTATACATATATACATGCAGGGGCATAACCAGGATTTTATTTCGGAGGGAGGCGAAATTTTCGAAGTCCTGTACCTCGATAACCATTTGAAGATACACGAAAATAATGGCACTTTTCAGAGTTTCTCGACGAGATCGATGCCACGACTAAGAAAAAAATCTAAAGAAAATTGAAAAATTATCTTGCTTGATTTCAAACTTGGATATCAAAAATCTATCTTTTAACCTACATATCTGTACGACTAATTTGTCAAAATCAAGTTGAAGCTTGACTCTAAAACATTTCAGAATTCCTGTCTTTGCATTTCATTTTGTGATCTTGTAAAGAAAACTAATGCAGAAAATAATAAATCGGCGCGCCGAAATTTTTCGGCATATTCGCTATTTTTAAGTCAAATCTGGGCTTCTAAGGTAAGAAAGGAGATAGAAAATAAGAAATCCGTCGCGAATCGCCGGAAAATTCCGATTTTAGTAGCTCAAAAAGTGTGCTAAAAACGCATTTTGGCTGTCCTTTTCGTAGACTTCGAGAATTTTCAATTTTTCCTTTGAGGATCCTTGTGAAAAATAAAATTATTTTTCCATTGCGGGGTCCCGCCCCCCCTACCGTCTGCTTACGCCCCTGAGTACATGTACAAAGAGACTCGTACAAAATACAAAAAGAATACAGTGCCTCCTGTCGTCACAGATATTGTCTATATGCTTTTTACCTAAAGAAACTGCAGACGGTGGTTCTGGTACATCAATACTCAGATTATGATAATACTCAGAAGATGAAGAGCCAGCACGTCGCTGGCCTGGATGTCTAATTCCACAAATTACTAAATAGTCGATCAGCCGAGGGCAGAAATCGAGCTTTCTGTCATCCGAGCCATCTTTCTGTATTGTCATAATTCGAATATGTTTCAAATTTGTTAGGCACAGCCAAACAGCACTCACCAATTACAGCTTTAGTATCTACAGCCTATAAATATTCATAGACTAGCAAAGAAAAATGCTCCGATGGAACAAAAAAGATGAATATACTTGGAATTGTGGATTATTAAGGATGTAAAAGGAGGGGACTAGGAAAAGTCTACCTAAAGTCGCAAAATCTGCTAAAAATCAGACTTTCTCTAAGCAACGCAAAAAATCGATGTATATTCTGCGGCCAACAGATTAAAATAAATATTTAACCATAAAAATGATTGAAAAAGCAGCACATTAGCTATGCAGTAGCTATGGGAAATGATATTGAGTAAACTAACAGTCTTCTAAGCCAATTGAATGAAATAGCAAACATCCAAGACAATTGGAGACATGGTTGGTTTAAAACAGTAGGAAACGCGTAAGATGACTTGAAACAGACTAAATGTAGATACACTAGCATGCCCGAAACGATTGTGTGCACTAATGAATCGGCCCCTGCTTTGCTTGCTATAATGCTCATAAAATAAAACAACTTTAAATACAATACCTCTTAGTTTTCTATCAATCAGGTGCCAGCAATTTAAAAAAGTAACCTTGATAGATTTCGTACACTCTTATCTGAAACTTCGAGACATTATTTAAAAAAGACACTTTTTTAGAGGCCGCAGAATATACATCGATTTTTTGCGTTGCTTAGAGAAAGTCTGATTTTTAGCAGATTTTGCGACTTTAGGTAGACTTTTCCTAGTCCCCTCCTTTTACATCCTTAATAATCCACAATTCCAAGTATATTCATCTTTTTTGTTCCATCGGAGCATTTTTCTTTGCTAGTACCCCACTTTTAATTAGTATGATTAGAGAACATCAGTCAGTAAACACATACAGTAACATGCCATTATAATGACAGCAGTCCAAGAACACGGAAAACAATAATGTTCTTAACATCAGCATTATCCTTTTCAAACAAGACAACCTTACATTATTTTAACAGATCAAAGTTTTTCAGCATTAACTCTACGCAAATATCAAGTGTAAGGAACACTAACGCTCAGATTTGGAAGTAAAATAAATTTGTAGTATAAACTACATTTAACAACAAATGATTAGTGCAAACTTCACACAACTACTAGGTGTAGAGAAAACTAATAGTCAGATTCTCAATTCTGATTTTACGTAGAACATTTTGAAAAAATTAAGCTTCCGCAATACTCTAGAACAAGAGTTGAGTTAATAGGCAGTTAAACTTTACACAACCACAGAGTTCAAAGAAAATTTCAGTCGGATTCGTAATTCTGATATTACGATCAACATTTATGAAAAAATTAATTCTCCACAATGGCCCAAGGACAAGATATATATATCAGATGTGTTAACGTAGACTCAAGCTACGTTCACTTCGCTTACTTAACCATAATCTCAAGCTTATGCGCTCACACGGGGGTTCTCGCCCTTTTTAGGAGGTCGATCACCAGCCGGCGATTCGGGGGGGGGGTAAGCGGCCCAGCCTATTCAAGGTAGCCCGTCCCTCTACGCACGCACCTAGTGAAACTTACTTATTTAACCCCTTTGAGATTAAGTACCTAATTAAAGTAAGTTCCCCGGAAACCTGATTGAGGGCTCAAAAAGATTATTAATTAATTTGTTTTGGGCCGAATTCCGGTGCTTGAAAATATTAAGGGTTCCTAAGTATAGTGTAGCACAAGGACAGAATTCAACAGCACGGAAATTCAACCGTTAATTAAATAATTAATTTTTACAATATTTTTTCGGCAGAAAAATTATGAAGCAATTAAAAAGCGACAGCATGGAGGATACATGCTGCTGACCGTCGTGTTACGCTAATCGGATAAAATCAAACAATATTACTAAACAAGGGCACAAAGCCCTGCCAAAGGCATACAACAACTGATGCCAATTTGCACAAACACGACGAGTTCTGCAGCCTAGCAGATAAAAAGGCACGTACGGAGTCTGCTCACGTACGGCGACGAAAAGGAAAAAAAGATACGCTCAGCGCGGAAGCTGGCGGAGAGGCTCTCAGGCTCAAAAGCTAATTGTAAAATGTAAAATCTTAAAGTGCCGTCAAAACTGCGCTCGCACGCAGTTTTAACTGACGCGGAAAAAGAGGCGTAACAACACGAACCAAGAGATATGAAAAGGATCTATGAATACGACAATAGGCCTATGGGCAAAAGCTTACGGTAAAGGTATGTACAAACGAGACAGGCACAAATTTGAGGCACACACATATGATCTTTTAAAACACGTAAGTTATGATAACACACATACCAATTTGTACTCAAGTCGCATTAAGCCCGAGTGCCCATTTTCCTATCCCGGATTTTGATTGAAAATATGTGTGGGAAAGGAATTAAAAATATGATAATTTTTAGGGGAAGGTGGTCCCGGGCGACTCGCTTAAGCGTTGCGCTTAACGGTCGTGTACGTGCGCATGGAAATTGAGCACAAGAATGCACATCTGGGGCAATCAATCGGTTTTTTTTCATCTGTTTCAAAAAAAAACCCAAACCGATTTTTTTCCCAAAAAATTTTTTCAGTGTAAAGTTTACAAACATAAGTTACAAACGTACTACAATCAACGGGCTACAAACTGGCCCAAACCGAACTTATTTACACTTAACTTTCTCTGTTCAGAAGTCGGGAGAGGTCGAATAGGATAAAAATAAAGTACTTTCTAAGGGGTGGCGAACAAAAATATGAAGTGAAGAAGTCGGGAGAGGTCGAATAGGATAAAAATAAAGTACTTTTTAAGGGGTGGCGAACAAAAATATGGACAAACACGTATTTTTCGCTGTCCACCACATTGTAAACTTTAAAAATCTGAACTGAACGCCCCATTGAGTGTAAATAAATTCGGCTTGGGCCAGTTTGTAGCCCTTTGATTGTAGTACGTTTGTATGTGCCAAACTTATGTTCCGCAAAATATTTGATATGATTTACCAATTAAATACGAAAAAAACCTGTTTTTTTCGCCCATTTTACACCTCAGATTTCGAACTTTACACCCCCATAAACAACTCAATATTACATTTTTTTAAACGCGGTTTGTTTCGACGTGTAGCCCTTAAAAGTTACTTTATTTTTATCTATATAAATTATCTTAATTCATAACCGAAAAAGTTGGCAGAGAAATCTTGGACAAAATCTGTTTTTTTACTCATCCACTAGAGTGTAAAGTTTGAATCCCTGGTACTGTGTATTGATTGTAGAAAAGTTTGAAGGTCAGATTCGTTATTCTAACCTCACAGAGAACATTAAAAAAAATTCATCATCCACGACGCTCTGGGCGTGAAAAATTTTTTCAGTGTAAAGTTTACACCTGCACTAATAACGCAATATTGATTGTAAAGAAACAAAATAAATTTTGACGTGTAGCGCTTAACACGAGGCAGATTTTAAAGGTAGTTACCACGTTTTTTCTACTAAGTGGAGAATATGGCAGGGAAAAAATATTTTTTGTCTCAGACTCTTTACAATAAACCGCCTCTAAATTCGAAAGTATTACTTTTTAAGAAAAAATAAAAAAAGTTTCTCCTAGATTTTATAACCGTCTACCTTTTGAAACCAATCAGACTGCATAGAATGTAAAACTGAGTTAGATATGCTCTTGCACATGAAAACAGTAAAAAACCGTCTAATTTACACTCCTGTGCAACAACCAATGAGTGTAAAGAAATTTTAAGACCAGATTCGTAACCTACTAATTAGGGAAAACATTTTTTAAAAAAATTCATCATCCACGACGCTATGGGTGGAAAAATTTTTTCAGTGTAAAGTTTACACTTGCACTAATAACGCAATATTGATTGTAAAGAAACAAAATAAATTTTGACGTGTAGCGCTTAAGACGAGGCACATTTTAAGGGTAGTTACCACGTTTTGTCTACCAAGTGGAGAATATGGCAGGGAAAAAGTTTTTTGTCCCAGACTCTTTACAATAAACCGTCTCTAAATTCGAAAATATTACTTTTTGAAAAAAATTAAAAAAAGTCGTCCCTAGATTTTTTGACCGTCTACCTTTTGAGACCAATCAGACTGCATAGAATGTAAAACTGAGTTAGATATGCTCTTGCACACGAAAACTGTAAAAAACCGTCTAGTTTACACTCCTGTGCAACAATCAATGAGTGTAAAGAAATTTTAAGACCAGATTCGTAACCTACTAATTAGGGAAAACATTTTTAAAAAAAAATTGGCCCTCCGCAAATTATTTGAATTTTTGGTGTAAACTTTACACACTCACGACGCACTCGGTATTGAGTGTAAACAAGAAAAAAAAATGGGGGCACTAAGTTTTTTTATTATCTACCTTTTAAAAAAACCGCACCTCTCAGATGTGTGCCGTTATAGCTGTGAGGGGGGACAGAAATTTCGCACTCGCTGTGAAGAACATATAAGAAAAAAGGGTGGCCAAGTATATTATAGGTAGCGCTATCGCGCTACCTATGATTAAATGGTGAAATAATAGTAAGTCATCAATAAGATAAAAAAATGAAGAAGAGGGAGATAATAGAAGAAAAAATAAATAAAAATAAATAAATAAATAAATAAAAGGTAAATAAATGAGGCATGCTGTTAATATAATAGAAACAAAAAGAAGCGAATAATAGTACACATGTACATAAAAAAGGTACATAAAATTATATTATGAGAAATTACGGGTTTTACGAGGCGCAAGAGTCTAAGTAATACGAAGAAGTAAGCAGGATATATTGGTACAGAAAAAATACACAAAAAAATGAAAAATCATGTAAACAGGCGAGTTCATCAGAGAGGAACTAGGTTGCTACAGTTTCGTGCCTTTAATCCTCTGACTGTCACCGCAAGCTAGCAGCACCAGTCTAGGCGGCTAGACTGCCTCTCAAATGCAACGAACAGCAACCAAGAGGAAATGCAAACAAAGACGCGAAACAATTTTAGAAAATCTAGTCCATGTGCCCCTACTTTGGTATTTTCGGGATAATGCTGCACATGACAAAAAAACAAAAACTAGGCGAATGCGAAAAAATTCTCGAAAATCTCAATCAATGTGCCCCTACTTTTGTTTTTTTCAGGATAATGCTGCACATGACGAAAACTAGCGAACGCGAAAAAAAATTAGAAAAGCTCAATCAATGTGTCACTAATTTGGTATTTTCGGCTTAATGTTTGTACATTGACAAAAAATTAGGCGAACAGGGGGAAGAAAGGGGGTAAAATTAGGTACCTGTATCCAACCAACCCAGACTAATACGTTACAAAACTCAATAATAACATCAACGCGTACGCTTTATCAGCGAAAAACACGACAGCGCAAAATACTTAAGTGAAGCTACTCATTCATGCGCATATGTAATGCAGGAAGCAGCGTCCTAACAGCGATGATAAAATCAAAGCGATCTTAAACAATTTTTAATATAAGAATGCCTGGAAAATCAGAAAGGTCGCTGTTGGAAAATTTGAAGTATTTTTGGAGCATAATTTTAACATTATAGCCCTGTTTTTGCAATTTAACTGACAGATGCATTTATTCAATTGCACTCACATGTCTTCGATTGAAAAAAAAGAAATCAACTGAAATTACTGGCACACCGTCGCATATGCCAGTAAAGTCAAAAAACTTGGAAAAAATCCGATATGCACTTAAGTACATACATAGGACGATCGTTTCAGGAGCGAACCCGGTATATACATGTAGAAAACGTCAGGAGACGTCAAAAATCAGTAGGTAAATCAATCCTGAACTCTCTTTTCGCATTCACTAAGCCTTACCAAAAAGTCAGACAAGCACCTAAAAGAATCACTCTTGGAAGAAATATTAGCCAAAAAATGCAAAAAATATATTACGGTAGCCAGGCCCGTATCCAGGATTTTATTTTGGGGAGGGAGCCCGAAAAGTTTGAGGTCAGATATCTCTAGAATCATTTGGAGATGGGCAAAAATGAAGGCATTTTCAAGCGTATCTCGACGAGCTCTATGCAAGGGTAAAGAAAAATTTCGAGAAAAAATCTCATAAATTTTCACCTTATTTCATACTCATGTTATACACATATATCGTTTAAATAAACCACACAACTGATTTCACATCATTCAATCAACAAATAATTTCCTAGCTTCTGTCTTACTGTTTAATCTTTTTGATTTACAAAGAAAAAGGAAAGAGAATATGAATAATTCGGCGAGAAGCGCCGGAAAAATTCGACATTCTTTACATGTCTAACTCGAATTTGAGTGTTACTCCAAGGGGGACCAAAGGATGAATTAAAAAAGACGTTTTACGACCACTAGAGCTGAACATTTTATACATTCTGCTACCCAGGTGCCTGTAATAAGGTGATAATTCAATGGACACCTCTTGAAAAACCTCATTTTCTGCATAAAATCTTTGCTGAACATTAGTGGACACAGATGTGTATAAAGAACTGAACTGAATTGAAACAATTTATTACTGAAAACGCGACAATTACGAAGGACGTAAAAGAATAATAAAACATATGGTCGAAAGAATAAAAGCGTACAGCAAAAGGCGACGAGCGAGTCATAAGAATGACGATTTAAGCCCGCCCTCTAATAAATTTGGATAAGTCGACGTCAATTAATCTAGATTTAAATATATTTAAGTTAGAGGAAGAGACTACAAAATCAGGTAGGTGATTCCAAACAGAGATATACTTATAGAAAAAGTCGAATTTTTGTAAATTAGGACGGACGAGAGGAACAACTAGCTTGAAACGATTTGTGCAGCGAGTAGTATTTTTATTAAGCACAAAAAAATCTGTCATGGAAAGACAAGATTTATGACTAATAATTTGATACATCATACATAAGCAAATATGCAGGCGACGTAATTCTAATCGACACAAGTTAAGTTGGTTAAGGCGTTCGTCATAAGAAAGAGGGCTATGATATCCAATTATGTATTTAGTAAATTTACACTGAAGAGCCTGCGGCCAGTGATCGGACCGAGGGTACTTTTTGGACCCTCGGCCTCGGCCTCGGCCGAGGCGACTTTAAATCCTTGCCTCGGCCGAGGCCGAGGCCGAGGTAATGCCGAGGGTAAAGCTTATATACCTATACCTATAAATAGTACTCTTCGAATTTTTGTATGCACATGAGCTAGAGAATAATCGTAATATTAAACACTTTATCGAATGTCAAACAATTCATTTTTAAACTCAATAATAGTAGATTAAATGTGTGAAGGATTTATTGAATAAAGTCAGCAGCATGAAAGCATACTTAATTTAACAATTTGCCGTTTAAGACTTGGAAAAGTTAATAAAAAATATGGCTGAACAAGCACTTAGAAACTTTTATTACTATAAATAAGAAAAGTGTGTCGAAGAAATAAACGAACAAGCCATTGTTGTGCTCGCTTTTGTAGTAATGCATGTTTAAACACGCTTTTTCAGTCATCCAATTCTGGTGTGGCAGGTGATATGACGGAAACTGCACTGTACTTTCCGATCATAGTTTCCCAAGGTCCAGAGTTGAGGGAAGGGTGAAATCCAAAAATGGCGGACCAGTAAATTAAGTAGTGTCTTTTGTATGAGCGAACAAATTTTTGTAGATATTTTATATAAATATATTTTTAAACATACGCATTCTTACATACTGCCAGTGTGTGACCTGCAACCGGCATGCAGTCCTAAACAGTGTTTTTTTGTGCAAGATACCTTTTTACATGTACAAAGATGATATCCAAGTCTTTGAATATTTTGTACATGCAACTTTTTGTGTACTATTACAGTATGGTACAGTAGCGATTTATGTAGTGTGGTAAAACAGGGTTTTTCGAACTTAGGTACTGTATCTTAGCTAATTCCTGGGTTTCTGAATATTTGACATTTTTCCATTCTAAATGCAAATTCTACTATCTTAAAGATATATAGGACAGACAATTACTGATGCGCCGAAAATTTTCGAGAATTTTACACCTTTTTACAGTTTTTGTCTCTCCGAAAATCTTTGTGCATGTACAAAGACGATCCTGAAAAGATTCTGTACATTATGAAAAATCTTTGCCGAATACAAAAAACCGTGGCCCAAAATGTGATAATTCGGCCTGAATTTAGTTGATAATATTAGTTCGGCGCGAAGCGCCGAAATTTTTATAAGCTTTCGATGAAATTTACACTTAAAATTCGACTGAGAAAGCTAAAACAACTTGTACTACAAAATCCGAAATATTACAGATATTGTAATATGCCAATTAAATCTTGTAATAAGCACTACTGTGCTTATAAATCCAATACAACATCAGGATAAATAAGTCAATTTTATCTCTGAACGGCAAAAAAAGTGCAAAGTTAATAAATAGTACTTATTTTGCATAAAATTTTTAAAAACAGTATGAATAGATACAAAAGATATTTAAATCTGCATAAAGATGCCTAGATTATACATAAATGGATTTTTGAGTGTTTAATGCCCCTGCTTCAATCTAAATACATCATATTAACGATATTTTGCGCGAAGCGCCGAACATTTTTTGAAATTTCCTAAAAAATACTGAAAAACGATATACTTAATATCACTTTGTCCAAGAAAGTATTTTAACATTGTATAAAAATGGCTCCAAAAAAATGCACGAGCCGACATTGATTTTTGGCAAAACCTGCATTTATTGGCCATTTTTAGGTGCGTTTTTGCGATATTCGGACGAAAAAACATGATCATTTACCCCCTCTCCCATAAAAATGGCCGAAAACCATACGTGTAACACGGGGGCTTTGGGGAAATCCCCACCCACCCAGGGTTGGACATACTCCCCACACCCTTCCCTCCAACGTCAGAAAATTTTGACCCAACCTCCCCATTTTTGGCGAAAATTTGCGCTTTGTTGGCTATTTTTAGGTGCTTTTGCCATTTTTGACGTAGAATTAGAGTCGCTAATCCCGGACCCTTAGCCGAAATTTCTAGCCGTTACATGTGTGTCGAGGAGCCCCTCCCGAAAATTTTGAGCTGTTACATGCATGTTTCATAGTGATAGTTTGTCAATTTACTCTTGCTTACATTCAAAAACACTGTATCACTTAGTGAAATTCTAATAGCTAGCTGCACTTTTGCCATAGTAAAAATTAAGTTCAAAAATATTCAAAAGGTTTTCACCAAAAATCGTCTGACAGTGACATGAGTCTTGTACCCAGAGAGGGGAGTAATAACCATAGCGAGCATGAGAATAAAAGCTTAGTCATCACATGAATAATACATTGGCACTTTGCTGTATGTAACTTGGTGTAACTGGGTACGCGACTAAAAGCATAAGAAAAGTCTATAGGTAAAAAATATCCTGTGTACTGCAGATGCATTCTAAATAGTTAATATTCAACAGATATATTAAACTTATTCAAATTTGAGTTTAACCCTTGGCGCCTCGGCACTTTTCAGCTTCGCCCTCGGCGCCGAGGCCGAGGCTCCTAAAAACGCCGAGGCTTGCCGAGGCCGAGGCCGAGGCCTCGGTCCGATCACTGCCTCCAGCCTGTTGATATCACTAATATAAGATGGGTTCCATAACGCACAGGAATATTCAAGGACAGGTCTGACGTAAACAATGAAGGCCTTTACGAGATTATTTTTATCACGCGAAAAGAAGGATTTTCTAAGTAAGATAGATCTCAAGAAAGCTTTCTTAATTATACTGCTGTAATGTTCCTTTAATTTCAGGTTTTGCGAAATTAGCACGCCTAAATCGCGAACATAGACCGAATCGTTCGTAATAACTTGTGTATTGAGTGTATATGACAATTTAGGATTATTTTTGCCCAAATATAGGGCTGTGTATTCAGGATATGATATTGGTAAACAATTTTTGGTGGCCCAAATAGAAATTCTATCTAAATCGATCTGAAGTATTTGATAATTGCAGGAAAGATTGAATATTTTTAGGTCATCTGCAAACATAAAAGTTGAACTTGACAAGCTATCAAAGACATCATTTATAAAAATCAAAAACAACGTAGGTCCAAGAATGGACCCTTGAATAACTCCACTTGTGACAGCGGCATAATCTGAAAAACACTGATTCAACGCGAACACACTGAATACGATTAGATAGAAAAGCCTTTAACCAATTAAACAGATGTTGTTCAATACCGTAACTAGTTAATTTAACAAGAAGTTTAGATATGTCGACTTTGTCAAAGGCTTTGGCAAAGTCTATATAAATAACATCAACAGTTTCTTTACATTCCAGTGATTTAACCCAAGAATGTTTACAATTTAATAGTGGCAATTCGCAAGATTTATCTTTTTGGAAACCATATTGAAAAGGTGATATTACCTTATTAGTAGATAAATAAATTGATAGTTGAGTATTAATGATACTTTCATTATCTTACAAGTTGAGCAACATAAAGAAACAGGACGATAATTTTCAATTTTTTTCAAAGACTGAAAATGGAGTATTTAAACCGCACGCTTGGAACTAAATAGACTCTAATTATAGTTGTGAAATAAAAACTCATTCTCATATTTCATTCAGCGGGCATGTGCCCCCTGATCCTCTGGCTAAGGGCCTGATCAGCGTGGTGCATACTTACGCTTCCCGGCCCCGACCGGGGCAAGGTCAAAAAATGGCCGGGGCTGGGGAAAAATTTAGTTTAATTCGTATTTTGAACCTGGCTGTGATACTGGCACTTATTTATCAATGAGCAAGTGTTAATTTTGAGAACTGTACTGATTAGACCATATGTATACTTACTTAGTCCCTGTTATAACTTTGCTACTGTGTTTAACTGAGCTTTTACTGAATAAATGTTCAGGAAAATCTGCATGTTTTCGATTCCTCCACTTAAGTTATTCAAAGTAAATGCTACTTTTAACTCATTCATTCATAGTTATGGCTAAAAGATTTAGAGTTGACAAATACGTTCTATTTCTAGTTGGAAATTGCACGTTTCCAACAAACTATTTTTACAAAAAACACTTTTACATTTAAATGAATGGGAACCGCGTGCTTTGAAACGCATTTCTTGTGTAACAGTGATTAGGACATTAGGACGAAGGTTAATTATAGGCGAATGTAAACTGCGCTGCAGAATTGCGTCCGATCCGATAAACTAAATATGTCTCAAATAGTTTCCTAAGGTCCAGAGTTGACGGAGGGGTGAAATCCCAAATTGGAGGACCGGAAAATTAAGTGGTGGACTACTATTTGCCGACTCTATTTTGTTGTACGAGCTTCTTGTGCTTGTACAAAGATCTCCGAAAAGGTCTTTGTATGAGCTAACAAATTTTTGTAGCTATATTATATAAATATATTTTTAAACATACACATTTTCGCATACCATCAGTATGTGACAGTGTTTTTTTGTACAATGTACCTTTGTATATACATGAACAAAGATGGTACCCAAAAGTCTTTGTACATTTTGTACCAGTGTTTTTTGTACACGGTCCGTTTGTGCATGTACAAAGATGGTCCCCAAAAGTCTTTGTACATTTTGTAAGCACAAATTTTCGGTTAATTATAGCGATTTTGGTGTGGTAAAACAGGGTCTTTTGACTTTTGATCGTATATTTTAACTAATTTCTGGGTTTCTGACGCCAAAAATTATTGAAATTGTCTCAAAACGGCGCGAAGCGCCTAAAAATTTGACATTTTTCCATTCTTAAATAAAAATTTTGCCATTTTAAAGATATATAGGACAGACAATTTTTCATATCGGAGCGAAGCGCCGGAAAATTTTTGGAATTTTACACCTTTTTACAGTTTTTATCTTCCCAAAAATCTTTGTACATGTACAAAGATAGTCTTGAAAAGTCTTTGTACATCGGGAAAAATCTTTGGCGGATACAAAAAAACACCGTTTTGTACATGCGAATTTTTCTATACTTTGATATGGTACAGTAACGATTTCAGTGAGGTAGAACATAGTTTTTCGACCTTTATTACTGTATTTGGCAAATTTTTGGGTTTCTGAATATTTGACATTTTTCATTTTTCCATTCTAAGCGCAGTGATGCTTATTACAAGATTTAATTCGCATATTACAATTTTTGTAATATTTCTGATTTTGTAGTACAAGTTGTTTTAGCTTTCTCAGTCGAGTTTTATGTGTTAATTCCATCAAAAGCTCAAAAAATTTCGGAACTTCGCACCGAACTAATATTATCAACTAAATTCAGGCCGATAATCACATTTAGAAGCACGGTCTTTTTCTATTCAGCGAAGATTTTTGCTGATGTACAAAGACGTTCCACGACCGTCTTTGTACATGTACAAAGATTTTTGAAGAACAAAAAGTGTAAAAGGTGTAGAATTCCTTATTGCAAATTCTATTATTTTAAAGATTTTCAGGGGTAAGCGGCTGCAAAAATGGAGCCGCTTACCCCCTCCCTGAAAATGGCCAAGAAATATAAATGTGTTAGGGGGTCTGGGCCATCCCCCATCCATGCTTTGAAGCCCCGAACTTCCATAAAAGTCAGAAAATATTTGACCACCCTCCCCTATTTTTTGGCGAAAACCTGCGCTTTTTTGGCTATTTTTATGTGTTTTTACCATTTTTGATCTATTCGCTAACCCCCTCCTTCTAAAAGCGGTGAGGGACCCCTAACCTGGATTTTCAGCCGTTACATGTATACTGAGGGACCCTCATAAAATTATAAGCGATTACATGCATGTTTTATAGTGATAGTTTATCCATTTACTCTAGCTCACATTTTAAAATAATGTATCACTTCGTGAAATTCTAATGCTTAGGTACACTTTTGCCATACTAAAAAATTAGGTTCAAAAAATCCATAAAGGTTTTCACCAAAAATCGTCTGGCAGTCATACCTGGGCAATGGATTTTGGTTCTGAAGGTACCGGGTTCCCTTTTGTTGAGGTTGGTTGGTTGGTTGAGCGGTTGGCTAGTTGGTTGGTTGGTTGTTTGTTTGTTTGGTCAGTTGGTTAGTTGTTTGGTTGGGTAGGTGGTTGGTAGGTTGTTTGGTTGGCTAGTTAGCCGGTTAGTTCGTTGGCTAGTTGGTTGTTTGGCCGGTTGGTTAGTTGTTTGGTTGGCTATTTGGCTGGTTGGTTGGCCGGTTAGTTGGTTGCTTGGTTGGCTAGTTAGTTGGTTATATCATTTTCTCACTTTTTTATTTTTGGGTCAAAAAATTCTACTCCCCCAATCAAGAACTGTTTCTTCTGGCGCCACCCAGCTGGGGTTCTGAAGGTACCGAAGTGCCTTCTGGCGCCACCCGGTGGCGCGGCATTGCCCACCTGTGCTGACAGTGACTTGTGTCTTGGACCCTGAGGGGGGGGGTGATACCCCTCCCCCTTATGGAAATGTGTGATGTCTCATTTATTACATCCAATACCTATTGCATCCAATTGCTACAGCAGCAGTAGCAGTAGCAAAGATTCAAATGATATAGAGTGTGCTAATAGCAGCGACATAGACTTTATTGATGATTCAGTTCAGACAATGAAACACTGGACTAAATTTGTTTCTTGTGACATACATAGTAATAAAACTTGATATGGAAAGGCGCACCTAACTTTGCGCTTGCCATTTACTACTGAATGGAGCAGTCGCCCATTGGGCGTGGGTAAAATCCGGAAATGGAAATGGAAAATGGGTAAAAGCCGGAAATTGAAAACAGAAGATGGAAAATTTTTCATTTCCTTTATTTTCAACGGAAAATGCTTTATTTTCAAAATTTTCGGTCGTAAATGTCAAACTCATGTCGTTTTTCACCAGATTTCTCTATTTTTGAAGATATTTCAAAAGCGTAACTAAAAATGGAAAGTCTACAAAAAAATGGAAAAAACTGGAAATTGTTCATTTATTCGTCTTTTCACTCAAAATTCTTCTCTTTTAAAAAAATTGACCTTCCAGATCCGAAAAAATCGTTATCCACTTCGACTACAACGATTTCGTCGCAGATGGAAAATCGCCGAAAAATGGAAAAACAGGGTAAAACCCAGAAATGGAAAATGGAAAATTTTCTATCTTATTTATTTTCAATGGAAAATGGTTAATTTTCAAAATTTTCGGTCGTTAATGTCAAACACATGTCGTTTTTAACTGAATTTCTCTATTTTTGAAAAAATTTCGAAAGCGTAACTAAAAATGGAAAGTATACAAAAATGAAAAAAACGGAAAATTGATCATTCCATTTTTGCTGAATTTTTTCCATCTTTAGTTGCGCTTTTGAAATTTCTTCAAAAATAAAGAAATTTGGTGATAAACGACATGATTTCGATATTTACGACCGAAAATTTTGAAAATTAACGATTTTCCGTTGAAAATAGAGGAAATGGAAAATTCTCCATTTTCCATTTCCGGGTTTCACCCAATTTTTCCATTTTCCGGCGATTTTCCATCTGCGACGAAATCGTTGTAGTCGAAGTAAATAACGATTTTTTAGGATCTGGAGGGTCAAAAATTTCAAAAGAGGATAATTTTGATGAAAAGAAGAAATTAACAATTTTTCGTTTTTTTCCGTTTTTTGTAGACTTTTCCATATTTAGTTACGCTTTCCAAATTTCTTCAAAAATAGAGAAATTTGATGAGAAATGACATGATTTCGACATTTACGACCGAAAATTTTGAAAATTAACCATTTTCCGTTGAAAATAGAGGAAATTGAAAATTTTTTCCATTTTCCATTTTCCATTTCAGGTTTTACCTATTTTTCCATTTTCCGGCGATCTTCCATCTGCAACGAAATCGTTGTAGTCGAAGTTGATAACGATTTTTTCGGATTCGGATGGTCAATTTTTTCAAAAGAGGAGAATTTAGAGTGAAAAGACGAAGAAATGAATAATTTTTCGTTTTTTTCCCGTTTTTTTTGTACTTTTCCATTTTTAGTTACGCTTACGAAATTTCTTCAATTCGAGAAATTTGTTGAGAAACGACATGAGTTTGACATTAACGACCGAAAATTCTGAAAATGAACCATTTCCGTTGAAAATAAAGGAAACAAAATTTTCATTTCCATTTTCCATTTCCGGCTTTTTCTCACTTTTCTATTTTCCATTTTCCGGCTTTTACCCATTTTTCCATTTTCCATTTTCCATTTCCGGCTTTTACCCATTTTCTATTTTCCATTTCCATTTCCGGATTTTACCTTTCCCCGTCGCCCATTATTCCTTTTCGGCTAAACTTTATTTTATGGTGTGAACAAAAAACTTGCAGATGTATGTGTAAAGGAACGACATTGGTTGAAATAAGTAGGACATGCAAAAAAAAGTGCGGAAAAAAATTTCATGAAAAACGAACCATTATTGGTGGAGGATAAAGTTATGGTACTTTACTTTGTCATAAATGCACTCAGATGGCAGGCAATGTAAGCGAGAATATAAATGTGGATCTGAGGTGTTTCAAAAAGTAGGGCATCAGGAAAAGTCTGTGGCGATGTGAGCAAAAACGATTGGACAAGTTACTTCGGATATAGCTAAATTAAAATGGGGTATTTGACAATTTACCAGAATTGTTCCGAATTTGGGCTAAAAAGGTATTTAACTGACATTTTCAAGGTCGCTGATTACGAAAAAATGACTTTTATTGCGCGGAAAAAAATTTTGTCTTAAAATTTTTAAATTTAACAACAACAACAACAACAACAACAACAATTTATTCGCTAAGTCGGAAGAAAATATTAACATACATGGATAAGACGAATGAACGAAAATGAAAATACATGAAAGACAAAACAAATTAAGTATGACAAAGCAGGGTAAACGTAAAGGCAATAGGAAAAAACTGCTCTTACTTACGCCCCTTTAGGAAATTTAGGAAGGTTTAATCTTTTAACTTTAGTCAGAAAAACGTGTCTTTTTGGAGCACTTATAATCTGTTCAGGTAGAGAGTTCCAGATAGGAATTATTCGATTGCAAAAATCAAATTTTCTGCAATTTTTATTTACATGATTGACGAGAAGTTTACAAGAATTTGCTGCTCGATTAGAATTTAAATTAATTGTGAAGAAATCCTTGAAAGAAAGAGCTTGACATTTGATAATAGAAAAGGCTAATGTTAGGTCGTTATGGAGGCGTCTTAGTTCAAGAGTGTCCAGACCAAGTTCGTGTAATCTTGCAGCGTATGTCAAATTTTTATCACTAAAAATTCGTTTCGTAAACCTTCTTTGAACCCGTTCGACGGAGGTGATATCACACAGCAGGTAAGGACTCCACGAAACAGCAATATTCAAGCACTGGTCGAACGTAAGTAATGAAGGCCTTGACAAGTAATAATCTGTCCTTAGAAATAAAACTATGCAAGATCAGATTGCTTAACTGCATGCCTTTTTTCACAATATATTCACAATGAGATCTGGACGATAAATTAGAATTCAGAAAAACACCCAAATCTTTTACACAAAGTGTGTCAGTAGAAAGATAGAAATCATTTATGTGATAAGAATGCCTAGGGTTTGAACTACCCAGATATAGAACTAAACATTTATTAACTGATATTTTTAATTGCCATGTATTGGCCCACTCATGCACATAATTTATGTCAGCTTCAAGTGTCATGAAATTGGATGATAGATTCCTAAGTTTGATATCGTCAGCAAACAAAGTAAAATTACTGTTTTGGCGCATTTCACATAAGTCGTTAATGAAGATTTAAAAAAAGTGTGGGACCTAGTATACTATCTATATATATATATATATATATATATATATATATATATATATATATATATATATATATATATATATATATATATATATATATATATATATATATATATATATATATATATATATATATATATATATATATATATATATATATATATATATATATATATATATATATATATATATATATATATATATATATATATAATACTATATTTGAAAAAACAATTTTTCTGCATGTTTTTTTCTGTCATTTTACTTGATAAGATATGTGAAAATTCAAGTTTCTGCTTAAATGACGCTTAGGCTTAGGCTTAGTGTATCTGAGAAGGTGATTTCGGCTGCTTAGGTCGAGGTCGCTCCCACTTAGATCGAGGTATAGATGCTTAGGTCGATGTACAGATGCTTAGGTCGATGTGTAGATGCTCAGGTCGATGTATAGATGCTTAGGTCGACCTATATTGGGTACATGTTATTCTGCATTCTACTGTTTGAATCTTCAAATGGATGGAACTTTGAGATAATCCAAAAATGCTGTTTGAATCGTATTGAAGTAGGAATCTTTAACTGGATGTAAACAAGCTTAAAAATAGTAAAATTAAAAAAAGTTCTTGAAAATTTGTGCAAAAAAATACAAAAAATTTTTCTTCAATCTTGGTTTTCGCGTAGTATAACTTAATTTTTTGTAATCTGCGACCTTGAAAATGGTAGAAAAATATGTTTGTAGTAAAAATTGAAAAATTTTGATGAACTGCAAAAATTCCTAAAAGTGGCTCAAAATGGTGAATGTCGTAGTGTGATGTTTGAAGTGCCGTAACTCTGTGAGTTTTGTATGGATTTGGTTTATTTCTTTTTCCGCATCTTTTAGTGACGCAAAGTATCGTTTTTGCGCGATTGTGTGGCAGTTCTGCCAGAATGGCGCAAAATCGGTCCACACCATATTCTTCAAAAACTCCTTTCTTTTCCTATGCTCACCCAAAGTATGTGTCATACAATCATATTTTCCTTGTCTGACCCCGGCCAGCCCCGGCTCCCGGCGCCGGCTTCGGCCGGGGCCGGGAATTTTTCCAGCCCGGTACCGCCCCAGCCCCGGCCAAAAAAGTCGCCCCGGTCGATCACTACCTACAGGTTTTCTGTTTAATATATTGTTTATCTTTTGTGAGCAATCCGTCACTTTGAGTCACTTTCAGGTAATTTTGGGGTTAAAATGAAGTTCTAAAATTTGAACTGAACTGAACTGAAATAATTTATTGCTGAAAACGCGACAATGAACGTACGGTCAACAGAATAAAAGCGTAGAGCAGTGTTGCCAACTCTGAAAAGACCAACCGGACATACCAACATATAAAACCGGCCAAAACCGGACATGAGCGCAGTAAAATTCCGGCCAAAACCGGACAAACAATGTATACACTTGATAAATAACAAGGTGGCTAAAATTTATTCAAATTAAGTGCACTTAATTATCTATCACATTAAACGCATTTTGTACATTAAGCAAGGCCTAATCAGAAAGTGATAAGGATTCATCAAGGCATACGATATCATCATCACAAATGCTACGACCGTACATTGTAGTGTTAGATAATTTGAGCATTGGATCAGTAACAGTAAAGGTGCAACAATTCTCGTCCTTCCAACATAGTAAAAAACGAACACGTAATAAAGCATCAGTAGTTTTGACATCTAAGCGATTTCGTAGTTTGGTCTTCAGCAAATTTAATACAGAAAAAGCACGTTCAACGCTAGCATTAGAAAAGGGAAGACTTAAAGCGAACAATGCAAATGAAGTAATGTTTTGAAAGCGCTGACACGTCAGTACACTCATCAACAATTAACGAAAAATACACGCTCTTACGAACATCTTCAATCAACTCGGCCCGCAGTGCAGGACTTAAAACCGACGTGATCAAAGCAGTACACTTCGTACGTTGCAACTAAACAAACAGACATCAAAAAAGTTCAACATTCAAGGCTTTAAGGCTTATATCAAAATTATAATATAATTTTTAAAAAATCAGCTGTTGACAAACAAACTTTGGTCAGATTTATATAGGGTAGTATTCATCAATTTTCAATGATACTTTACATTAATAAATCCTTCATGACTGTTCTCCCAACTGAAACAAATTCGTTAAAATTGAGAACAATGGTTTAAAATAAAATCGGTTTTAAATAAGTAAGCCACCCTGTATTCTAGAAGCAGTAAGTATGATTAAGCCAATTGCGCCTATTCACCTTAATATCTCCAACAACCAAATCATTAGGCGATAACCGCTTAACCATTTCACCGAGATGATCAATTGTAAGTATAGAGGAATGTTCAACAATAAATACTGCTAAATTTAATTCAGCTTTCTTAACTGCCGCAGTAGAGCTCGCCTGCTCTTTTCGATATATAAATCCGAGGGCACTCGTTAATGGGCGCAGGTGTTCACAACTTTCAAAGTCACTAATGGCTTTAATGTGCTTGGCCGTTTTAACATGATCAAGAAGAGCATTGCGTTTTGGGCGTAGATTAGCAGAACATAATTTACAGTGAGCAGAACCGTCTGAGCTTTCTACTAGCCACAATTTGAAATTTGGTTCCCGAAGCCAAGACTTGACAAATGCATGAGTTCGGACTTGCATTTCTTTTTAACCGGTGATGGCATAGTTGACTAGAATTATACCCTGAAAAGCAGCGATCAGTTTACATAGGTAAAAAACCAATAGCGAGTGACAAACAAAGTCAGAATTACATAAAGTACAAAGACACAACATGAGGCGAGTACTGACTGAATAGCAAGTGATTTGACGATTTAATGTGTAAGTAAGTAGTAAAGTTAGAGGTGAACAAGGTCGAGTGATATTGAGAAGGTATGCGGAGCGGACGATTAGCCACTAGCCAGTGTGTTTGGTGTGTATGTTGTACTTCCTACAGTAAGCAAATTTTAAACAAGAACATGCAGCATGGCAATAACCTGATTCAGACAAAATTTTAAAACCGGCCAAAAGCGGATCAACTGCTTAGAAAACCGGACATCGAAAACCGGCCATGACCGTCGACCAGCCAAAACCGGACATCAAGCCTGAAAACCGGACATAAATGTCCGGTTTCCGGCCATGTTGGCAACCCTGGCGTAGAGCAAACGGCGACGAGCGACGACTTTTACAGTAACGTTTAACTTTGATTTAACTGGGTAAATATATAACCTTCATGATGTATGTTAGTATTTTAGTTTCACAAACAAAGTAAGAAATAGATCTATTTTTGAACCAAGTGAATGAATTCGCTCGGCAAACCAATTTTCCTTTAACTGTAATAGCGGATCTTTCATCGCTAGATCGGTAACCTATGAAAGAAATTCGCTTATTACTCATTCCCGCAAGAAAAAAATCGAGTGTTACAGAAATAAAGAAATTAATTTTCCCATTGAATTTATGCACTAGGTTAGAAAACAGACTGAATGTTTAAAAAAGTACATCAAAGCGCCATTGGATCATAAATTTGATGGAAAAATCTAAACTTTTCTCGTTTCTTCTTCATACAAACGTACCTTGTACAACACGTGGGCGTAGCGAGGAGGGGAATTTGAGGGGCTTATCCCTCGGAGAATCTAATGAACTCTCAAAAGTCGATATCCCAAAATTCGATTTTCGACATGTACTTTCGGCTTTTTGTTCTTTTTACACCATCCAGAACCCCATTTGAGTGCTGCCCAGTTACCTAGTCTGTCTCACATAACTTCGTTCATAAATTCTAAGAATTTTCATCGACAGTAAGCCGAGGGTTACGATAACTATATATCAGATCAATGCTATAATCGCAATCTGTCAGCTTATTGTCGGGGATAATTTTAAAATTTATGGCCGAAGTTTTGTGAAGAAGTCTGTAACTACTTCTTGTCGGTGGATGGATCTGGTGAAGGTACTTACATATACATATTTATCTCATAAAATATTTAATTGGTATGTTCATGTAACTTAAGCCTAATATAAATAAGCACACGTGGGCGTGGGCGTCTGGGCCTCTGGGGGTCTGGTGGAGTCTGCTTAGAGTCCGACAGACCCCCAATTTATGCAGTTTACATGTTTATTTCTCTTATTCAGATAATCTATGTACGTGTATGTAGTTGAACATATTCAGTACGAAATTGATGAAATCAAAAATTTTTTCTGCAAACAAATCTTGAAAATAGTCCGGAGCACATTTTACGCTATTTCAGCATTTACACCGCAAGACCATTTTGGCTCAAAAAACTAATGGCTGACATCCCAGACCGATCATAAAGTTCAGCGATGAGTCCTCGTTCATATTCTTCAATCGCTTTAAAATGAGAGGGGTAAGCCTAATTTCGATGTAATGTAATATTCCAAATCGAGTAAGGTAGAATTTTCAAATCCATACGTGGTATGGGAGATTGTCCGTCTCGCTTACAAAAAGATGATGAAACCTACATGTTTAGTGTATTCATGAAAAGTGTGAATGACGTTTTACGCGTTTTAGGTGGCGAATGAACAAAGATGATCAATGGATTGGAAATCCTTATTACGTAATTTTATTTTTTGGCTCGTCATCAATTTTTATTATATTTTCTTACTTTATACAAAGCAATGCATATGTGCACAATGTATGCAGCAATAGTCAGCGGAGCCAACAGCAGGTACAGAAAACAAATAAATGCACGGCACTAAGCGTATCCAAGCAACGGTTGCTTTATCTTTGCGCTCGCTTCGCTCACCTATTTAGGCTATAAAACAGCTCTTGAAATGAGACGTGCTTTCAAGGCGATATCTAAATTTGCATATCGAATAAAAACATGCTGTTGTATGAGACTTCATATATAGTGCGGATTCGCCCCCAAGGCCCTCGTTCAATTGATTTCCAGTCGTTCAATTGCGAAAGATAACGACAGCTGCGACTACGAATCCACTGGAGTAAGGCATCAATATTCGCAAATTCGATGGCTCACCACTTTGACTAAATGGATATTGGGCCTGAGCGAAATTATACTAATATCGTTGAATTTAGTTCCAATTCGAATATGTCCATTCTGTCTGAACAGAAATCGCATTTTCGAAAATGAGCTGTAGCAACTCTGTTGCTTGAAGTTTTGTCTCACATCGATGAATAGTGCTCGATTGCCTCCTAAAATTTGAATTTCTGCTGGAATAGTATTATTAAAATATATTCTTATCAGTTGAATCCGCGAAAAAATGTGAAGATTTTAGGCTAACGTATACATTAGGCGTGTTAAGCGCATGTTTGTAAATTATTTAGTCGCGTCTGAAACTCAATGACTATTACAGCAAAATGTCTACGGACTACAGTTAAACATTTACTGAAAACGAAAGTACCTACAAGATATTTTTTCAAAATGTATCAAAAGTAATATAAGCAAATTTGCCGTCCGGCCCGTATCCGGGATTCGGCCGAGGGGGAAGGGGGGGGGGTGGACCCAGTATAAATTAATCTTTATCTCGAAAAAAATCGTCGGGATAGCTGGCAAAAACCGCATTTTTCGACGTTTTTCTGACATGCTCTGAAAATTCAGATTTTTTCGAACAGAAAATTTTTTTCTTACTCAAAAGGCAGAATTGGAGAAAATACTTCACATCCCGCGCGAAGCGCCGAGACTATTTGAAGATTTTTCGGCAAGACACGCGATTTTTCCATCTTTCAATACATTGTCTTATCTTTCAAAAATTTTTTCCAGCTGTTTGCCGTATTTATCTTTGGCCAAAGTTTAGGGTCAATAGAGGGATGGTAGTGGGCATTAACCAAATTATGGGGGTCTGGAGGGGCAAGACTGGCAAAAATCGCGAAAAAAAACTTGCAAAATGTATTTCTAAGGGTCTATTCTAATCTCCGGACAGGAAGGGGTGGATTCTCAGGAGGTTTAAACCCCCTTCCGCACTAATGTGTGAACGGTTGCCTTGCCAACTGACTAGTTAACGTGAATTTGGTCGTGAGCAAGAAATATGGCAAACGAACAATGCTTGGATAATAAGCTGAAAATTCTTAATATTCAAGGGGCTGGAGCTTTCGATATGTTAAAAGGTGTTGCATAATCTGTACAATGTATTATTATCAAAGTCCTGATCATCATCAGAGAAGAACTGAATTGGCGACAAAGTTTGAGATTCATAACAATGGAACGGAACTACTTCACAGGAAAATCGTTAAAGGCGTTTTCACTTTTTTTGCCATGTTCTATTTCTACTCCCTTAATTTTCGAGATATTGCTTAAGTTCAGAAAATCCGCGAGTCTCATTTTAGTTTAGATTTCAAAATGAAACTGAATCCTGGTTATTTTCTCGAACGTGCCGAACATTTAACACAAAAATAGATTTCGTGATAGGCACTTGATTTTGCACGTTTCATTTAGGAAATGACTGCGTCAAATTTTGACTACGTCAAAAAAACTCAGGAGACGCTGGGTTTGCTGATAAAAAAGCCGGTGTTGACTGATAAATTGCTCATAAAGCCACCTTTCCGTTTCCTGCATGATATCGTTACATCCGTTGTCAAAACTACGCCCGACGGGCCGGCCCTTTTTTTGAACACATTCGACCAGAAAGAATTGGACTGGCAACAGGTCAACAATAGGGACAGAAAAATCGCCTTTTTGCAAAAGCTCATCGATCGACTTGCTCTAACAACTGGTCAAAAAGTGACCGCAAAACCGTCTAAAATCGTCGCCGGCCTTGAGCCCGAGAAAACGAACGAAATGCTGCAGTTGCTGGCCAATGCGATCAAAAGCTATCAGAACAAATCGAGCAAGACAGCGGCTAAAAAGACGACAGCAATTAAAGAAGATAAGGCAGAAGATAGTGGACGTCCGGAGGCTTCTACATCAGCTGAGTCGAACAAAGAGAACAGAACGAGTAAGCTAGTAGCAGGCCCGGGCCAAAACATTGCAAAATGATAGGAATCGTTCCCAAGAACGACTAGTTTTACTTAAGGCGGCGGAACTAGGAGTTTCGTGAGGGGGCGGTACACCAGCTTTTCCAAAAACAGTCGACAATAAGCCCAAAATTTTGCCCTTCCCGTACGGAGCTTTGATCGGCGTTTTACGTCGCCTACTTTTCTTAAAAATCGCTTTTAGTGCAAAATTTTTTCAAAGAATTTTGGAATTTTCGACAGTTTTGTTCGAACAAAAATTTTCTTCCACTTTAGTGGAAATCCAGCGTCGTGAAATTTAGGCGGAAGGACGAAGCTAATATTATTGCTCGATTTCCTGCATATGTAGCATTTGACGCGGAGCGTCGAAAGTTTTAAAAATTTATGTTTGAAAATAGAAGAAAACTATGCTAAAATTGCTGTTTCAGCTCTTAAAATCGTTTTAAAATCTATTTATTGCGCAAAAATATGGCGTCCAGACCGCCGAAAAAGTAAATAAACGTCATTAGTAGTTATAATCAGGCGCGCAACGCCGGAAAAATTCGAGAAATTCTATTACTGATGGCCAAAAATCATTGAGAATTACATATTCGGTACTCACCAACTATGTTGGGCCAACGAGAAAGGAGGGGTAGGAGAGGACGGCCGCCTTTCCCCGCCCCCTCTTATATCTGCCCCTGGTTATTTCTTACTTTTAGGCTGTCGAAAAACTGGTGTAATAAGATCATTTAAAAGAAAAGTAGAATTTGAGCTAGATGAAAGATTACGAAAAGGCATGTTCGAGCAAAACAAAATCACTTGAACATAGGAGGCAAGCCAACTGAATATATTTTTCCGACTGAGGATCAGCTCACTGCGTAAAACTAAATTAATCATAAAATTCGTGACATAAGTGAAGCAAGTATAAAGGGTACAGCGCGGAGCGTGGTTATGAATAATGATTGCGTTAAAATTCGCAAGAAAATAGAAAATAAACTGACCAAATGACTTAAAACAGGATTTTACGAGTTACTAATTGAGAAAGTTACTACAAAGACCATGATTTTATTCTGAAATGAAAAAAGTAAATGAAAGTACATTTTTAGTGAAAAATGGCACATTTTTAAAACAATTGCTTGTGAATCGTGTTTTGAAGCAACATTAAAGGGATCGTTCGAATACATTTAGAAGAAAAAATAATTCTTCGTGTCAAAAAAATCTATTATCAATATACTCATACTTTTGATTTCAGAAACAAAAACGAATAGACAAATTTTTTAAGCCACTGCACATGGAATGCTTGGGTCTTAATTTAAAAATAGCTTATGAAATTAAGATCGTTTGAAACATCAATGAATGAGGTCTGGTGATTTCAAGGGGTGCACAACGATGAAATAAGCAAACAATAAGTTTAAAAAATAAAAGTGAATAACAAAAAGATTAAAAATAAGTAAACATACGGAACAAAAGTTAATTTAGCATTGAATTACCGAGCTGAAGTTATTCCCTGTCTTTCTTAACTATCCTTAAAGTAAAGTTCGAAAAATATTTTTGCTTCTTCATGTCTTTAATACCTTGTCCGAATTTCGAAAATCGACAGACGAAGCTTTGAGCCTCTCCATGTTACTACAAAAGATTTCTTGTGATTGCGCATTATCCATCTGGCCGGGTGGGCAGTGGGCACCATGCATTGGAAACAGTCAAATTCTGGGGTCAGATGGGGCCAAATTGCTAGAAAATAGCACCAAAAATTTAATTGGGGAGGGGGTTATCGATTTGAGGAGTTTCAGATTCAGGGCAATATAAACCCCCAAACCCCCACGCCCATGTGTGGTGAGACGTACAACTCTTATATATATATATATATATATATATATATAAAAGAAAAAACTTTAAAAAAATCTTTACCAAAATACATAAAATACTAAAGTGCTAAAAGACTACTTCACACTAATTACTACTCTATACTTTGTTTTATTTAACGCCTTTTAAGTATACTTACATAATTTTTTAAAAACTAAAATACTTTATGAACCAAAATTTCCTTCCGCATAACGTTAGTCAGTGCAAAAAGAAAGTTAACATTTAACAACATTTATTACTATTATTTGCTCTTGATTTTGCTCTTCATTATTTAGATAGTCCTGTTCAGAAGATGGATAAAGGTTCAAAAAGTGGAACCGACGATTCAAAGTCTAAGAAACGCGATTCATCGAAGGACGCTGAAAGCCGGAGACGATCGCCCAGTATAGGAAGCAGCAAAGCCACTAAAGTGCCTTCAACAAAAGATAAAACGTATACAATCGAACGTGATAATGAAAATAAAGGAAAATCTGATGGAAAAAGTACTAATAAGCCGCAGCATGATGAAGCTGTTACAAACGAATCAGTTGTCGATAGAGTAAACTTGATAAAAACTGAGAATTCTTCCGTTGTGGCGAAAAATAACGAGAAGGATAATAAATCCGAAAAGCATAAGTCTGACAAAAAGTCGAGCAAGAAAGAATCCGTTGTTCCTAAGCTTAATGCCGCCAAAAACGATGAAGCGACTGAAAAACCTATTTCGCGACATACGATTGAAAATGGAGAAAGTTCGACAAACAAGTTACTAAATGGAACTTTAGATGATACGGAAAAAATTGCCAATGGCAATGATCTTACTGCAGAAATATTGCATAGAAGGTCGTCGATAAACCTCAAAAGGCCAGCTCAGTCTGCTATGGATAGTAGAGCCAGGGAGCTCAGCGAAGAAGAAAGAGGAAGGTCTGCATCAGTGATCCGGCAGACCGTCTCAGCCAGACCTCTTTCTTCAACATCTAGATTACAAGGTAGTCCGTTCATTTCTTACAAAATTTTTACTCTATTTGGGCATGGTTCGAATTTTGAGCCCGAAATTTTTGAAAAGTCAGACAACAGGCAAAAATCTTTGTAATAAATTTAAAAAATCATTTTCGATTTTTATCGTCAAATTTACCATTTGGCGTAAAAGAAAACGGGAGAAAAGTTCAAAAATGGAGTGATTATTTTTTAATTTCATTAAAATCAGTTGCGGTCCGAACGATGTTGCGGGTGTGGAGCCTGATGTTCAAACTTCCAATGCCAGTGCTGATTCCTATCCACTTCGGTGTGAAACAATTTTAAATAAACGATTCAATTACGGGAATAATGCCATTAAAATTTTCTCCTTGCTTCGAAAAACAATATAGCTTCCCAGCCTTCGTCTTTGAGAGAATATATTTCGAATTTTCGAGCTAAAACCGCATTTTGACGAATTAATGAACAGGAAAAATTCAAAAAAGAAGTGACGATACGATTGGTATTGCTTCTATTATTTCGATGCTCTATTTGGACACGAGAAAACACTGTCTTGCGATTTTTCGGGTATCTGACTGATGCAAAGAACAGTCAGATAAAAAGTGGAAATAAAAACAAATCTGAAGTAACAAGTAAATTATTGGGTACATATAATACTCTTTGTTTCATTCTCGAAGATTGTTGTAATTTAAAAGATTTAAAAGAAAGACGATAGGACTTGTAAATATCTATCTGTACATATGTACAGGGTGGCCAGGCCAGCGATTCCCCCAAATAAACTTCCCGGGTTTTTCCCGGTTTTCCCGAGTGATTTGCTGAAAATTTCCCGGTTTTTAAACAGTGAATTCAGTGCAGTGTAGTACATTGTCAAAGATGCGCGTGCCTACTGCCTGACCCAGAAGTCTTTGCACATTTTAAATTTTAGCATCACTGTAATACACGTTCATTAAAAATACGTTCGTATACAGAGTTCGATCTCTACTAGTGTACTGTAGCGACCTTAGGTAGTAAAAATAGACACTTCGAAGCTTTGTTAAGAAACAAAACAAAAATTATCAAATTTGTAGAAAACAATAACATAGTTATGCATTCAACATAAGTTCAAGTCATGTTAAGTCTATGCAAATCACTAATTTAATATGAAGCACTAGAATATTTCGGCTGATTCAAACTTATTTACTCAAAAACAGAAATAAATAGCACGTTGTCTGTGACGTTATAATATAGCGTTCTGAACATATGCGTTTTTTTATCATTTTCAAGCAAAATTTGTGGCCTTTCTATTGATAAATAGCTGAAAAACTAACTGGCTCCAAGCGCCAAAACATGTAGTAATTGTCAACGCCTTAAACTCGGTTTTGAACTTAGATTGAAGCAGAATTTTTTGTACAAGTTGCCTTTGTGCATGTACAAAGATATTCCTCAAAAGTCTTCGTATATTTGTACATACATGCAAATTTTTGTTACTATATGGTACAGAAGCGCTTTAAATGTGGTAAAACAGGGTTTTCCGACAGGGTTTTCCGACCTTTAAAAGTGTGTAATTTAGTCAATATCAGGATTTCTGACGACTATGAAATATACTGAAAATTGTATCAAAACGACGCGAAGCGCCGAAAAATCGGAAAATTTTCTTTTCTTTATGCAAATTCTGTCATTATAAAGATATACAGAAGAAAAGATTACTCATAAAATTTTTGGGAATCTTAGAATATTAGACCTTTTTACAGTTTTTGTCTCCCTAAAAATCTTTGTACATAAATAAAAACGGTCCCTAAAAAGTCTTTATACACCGGAAAAAAATCTTTGCCGCGTACCAAATATCGTATTGTGAAGATATACAAAACAGAAAATCGCTACATTGTACAAGAAAAGCTGACTTGCGTATTCACTATAAGTTCATGTCAAGTTAAGTTTAGGCCAAGAGATAGACAGTGCGAATTGATAAGTTAGTACAAAGCACTGGAATGTTAGAGTAGATTGAAGACTTTAAACTAATGTTGGAGCTGTACTGAAATAAAAAAAATTTGTATGCACAATAGATAATGAATATTATTGAGAGCGACGCGGAGCGAGGAAAAATTTTGATGGTTTTGCTTTTTGAACTCAATATTTACCCATATAAATGCATTTAGAATAATTACAAATTCCGGCGCGAAGCGACAAATTTTTTAGAAATTTTTGACATTTGCACAATGTTTTTCTGTTCCCAAAAACAATCGTGCATGTTTAAAGAGACAGCCCCGAAGTCTTTGTGCATCGTAAAAAATCACTGCCGAGCCGAGTATAAAAATTAAATTTTAAATATACGTTAGTTAGGAAAACGTGTTAACAGCTTTCAACCAGCGCTTCAATTGCTGTCCTTATGCTGATTCATCCTAAATTAAAGCAATTAATCAATTAGGCGAAAATGATACGAAATTTCAAAGAAATTTAGGATCGTTCAATGATTGATTGAAGAGTATCTAAAGCGCGCGCAGAGACAAATAGACAATAAATATTATAATTTGCGCGATGCGCCGTAGACTTTTCAAGTTTTGTTGCAAAAATAAGCAAAAAAAACGTTAATATTACTGAGTTTTGACACCAAAATGTTTGAACATTGAATGAACATAGTGACGGATCTAGGATTTTCCTAAAGAGGGGCGGTAACCCAAATTTTTTGAAAAACAATCAAAAACAGGTCAGAAAATTAGCTCTTCATGTGCCAAATAGCCTTTTGTGGGGGCGTTTTGCGTTGTCGACTTTTATTTAAAATCAGTTTCGGCGTATCATTTTTTCGGAAAATTTTTAATTTTTCGACAATTTCGCTCGAAAAAATTATTGAATTTCTTTGATTTTAGCGATTGAAAAATTAGTTAAAATAAAGCGGAAGAAGCTTTGTAAGCTTGCATTACTGCTCGACCTCCTGTATTTATTGCATTTAATGCAGAACGTCGAAAATTTTGAGACGCTATGCTTGAAATAGAACAAAACTATGCTGCAAAATCTGTTTCTGCTCTTTAAATCGTCTAAAATCTATTCACTGGGCATAAATATGGCTGCCGGACCGCCAAGAAAGTAAATACATTTAATTAAAAGATATAATCCGGCGCGAAGTGCCGAATAAATTTGAGAAATTATAATCACTGACGGTCAAAAACCATTGCAAATTACATATCCCTTCTTTATCGCGCCAATTATATTTTGTCAATGGGGAAGGAGCCCAGCCCACGCCCCTCTTAAATCCGCGCATGGAACATGGACCAAAAATCCCTGAAGGAGCTGCAAGACAGTTGCCAATGCCCGGGTAAGATAAGAATATAAAAAATTCAATTTCAATAACATTAGAGCTTGTTAGGTAGGTATAATTTGCAAGTATAAAACTACTAAAGTGGGATGAAAATTCTTGATCATTTCTTGTCCAAAATCTAATGAATATGCCTCAACGCGTGGAAAACTTTAACATTTTTATCGTTTTCAAGTCCAATATTTAGCCTTTTCAACCTTAGATAAGGCAGAAAACAGAATTGTCATAAAGAAACCAAAAAAATTTTCTGTCATTTTCAATCGTTCGAAATACAGATTCGAGTCTGTGAAGACAAATAAAATAGAAAATTGACAAACTGGCACAAAATAATTCTCCCCATTAAGTTGGTTGGTCAATTTTTGCAAACAAAAGTTGCCGCATTTTCGTTAAATATATTTTTTGCTTAAGACTTCTTTTTTGTGATGGAAAATGTTTTGGATGAGCGAATTGAGACGTTGTTTTTTAAAATTTATCTTTATCTGTCCCAATTTTATCATTTTTACACTAAATTGGCTGATACTAAAGTTTGTTTCACGAAGGATATTGACGTTATTAAACAAAAATATCATTAATTCCCTTGTATAAAATATAGCCCTTTATCCAGTGACCCTTCAACCCATGCGTTAAACTGCTACGTAAAGAGTATGTATAAATACTAGAATATTTTGGATGATTCAAGCTTCGAGAGTCAATGCTGGAGCTATATAATGAAAACTAAGAGCAATACACTAAACCGGCGCGAAGCGCAGATAAATTTTGATACTTTTGCCATTTCAACTCAGCAATCCTTTCTATTTTGCCTTAAAAATCTCTATTCGTGGAGAAATTCCCGGTTTTCCCGGTTGTTGAAAAAATTCACGGATATTTCCCGGTTTTCTTGAGTTGCTGGCCTGGCCACCTTGTATGTAGGTTTACGTTGGAGATAATCAATTCGTGACTATAGACCAGACTAATAATTCCTCCCTAGCCTAAAATTACGAGAAAAGTTGCAAAATATGAAATTAAAAACCTCAAAGTATGTTCGCTCTTTAATTGCTTGATCGTCGCAAACTTCATTTGATTGCCGGGGCCGCACCTGAATTCGAGAAATTTCTTAAAACCAGCAACCTTGCTAAGATTTACGTAAAAAAAGAAAAATTCAACTTTTTCTTAGCATCCTTTTACCTACAAATCGTAATTTTTAACCTTAACTCTTCTAATTTAGCAATTTGCTTCTAATCTCTAGCTGGCTTAGAATGGAGGTGGGATTTGTGGGTTTTCCGCACTCATAAGCGTGTGCAATTTGGGGGTTTAGACCCACTAGAATCCGGCAGACCCCAGAATTGATAGGCTCCTGAAATTGAATTTTTATTTTTTGCTTGCTTTTTGGGACTTTTGCTGGTTTACACCACCCATACCCCCACCAGAATATAGGTAGTGCCCATGCATGGTTTCACCCCCCCCCCCACAAAACTTTTCACTTCCAGAAACTTTCTCTCTCCCCCAGAATTCGCGTTTTCCAAAAGTTTTCTAGAAATTTGCATTAAATGTGCTGTTTTAAGCGTTTTAGCTATCTGTTTGCTCAAAAGTGCAAATTTTCGGTGATTCGCGCCATATACTCATTTTTTGACTATATTTTTTCAATTCATTTGAATTTTTTTATTTTTTTAAAATTTTTTTCCCAATATATGTATGCTCCAAAAAGATAGAATATCGTTTGAAAGGCCGAAAAACAATGTTTTTGACGCGCATCGCTATTTTGTAGCGCAAAAAAGGCGTATTAAAAATGCATCCCTTCAGAATTCGCTGTGCGCGTCTGCTAGTAGCCATCTGTTTGAGCAGGTATGCCGGGATTTTGTAATCAATGGCACATTCTTCATGATTTTTGAAACTTATCTTGATTGTGAACAAGAGCCAATGATTTAATTAACGCCAGCAAATTTACTTGTTTTTTAATTTAAGCGATTTTTTCCACTCGTTAAGTCAGTTGAGCAGTTTTATCGTTGCAGCCCGACCGCCAAGTGCTAAACGCTCGGAGACCAACAGAAAATTGTCGAAAGATGACAAGAAGATGCTCTCCTCTCATGCGAGTAAAGCTGATCAAGAAGTGGCGACATCAAATGTCGATGAGACGGGTGTTGTGCCGACGGCCAATGACGTGGTCACCACCTCGGATAAGGTCAAAGTGCATAGCTCTGAAATAGAAAAAAAGGAGGATGATGACGATGACTTCATAATTCGAGACAATTTTAATTCCGAGTTATTACCGTTTGGGTCGAATTTCGAAGCCGAAACGAATGCAAACGTCGACTCCTTTGATTCGGAAATTGGCCAACATGGTCAATTAGTGCGAAAAATTTTGGAAACGAAGAAGGAGTTGGCGCCACAACACGATCAAACAAGTCAAGCACCTTCGGTGATCGTTTATGACCCAAACGAGCGCCAGAAAACGAAAATACAATGCGAAAACGTGCAAAAGCTAATACAATTAGCGACGAGGAACGCGTTGCCGTTGGGGAAACTGGTAGATTTTTTGCGCGAAGACGCGGAAGCCATGACGAAAGAATTGAAGCATTGGAAAGAAGAGTACGAAAATAATTCGGTGAAAATAAAGCAACAAATGAGTGAAAACAATGCGCAGATGGAACAAATGAAGAGAACGCTAGAAGAACTTGACGCACGGGTTAAAGACGAAACAGAAACGATATATGCTTCAAGAGGTCGATTGTTGAAAGAAAACGAAAAACTTGTAACAATGATACGTTCTGCAGTAAAAAGGTGATATTTGTATGCGCCAATTTGTATATCTACGCACTACATACTTGTTCAAGCGAACTCCTCATACTTATTCAAAACCCCTGAGAAACGACTAACGGTAGCAGGTTACATTAAAAATTTTAAAGAATTATTTATTAGGACCAAAATTTTCTTACATTGCAAAAATTTTTACGTTGCCATACATTTAATTGCTGTATTTAACAACATTTCCCGGGGCTTTGCTCCGGACCGGACCCGATTAAGGGATGTTCCCGGACCAGTGACCTCAACAGCCGCTAGAAGTAGCCGAACAACCTATGTACACTTTCATCTGCATTTCATTTTTTTAATTCTTTATTTTGTAAATTATTTTTAACATTCTGATTTTTTTATCTTCACATGTTAATTTTAATTTCAACTGTATCCTTTATCGTCCAAAAAATCCTTATCTTTTACATATAACGCTAATGTCAACTATGTACATACCAATAAAGCAGAATATAAACTTAGAAATCAGTTAGTTTGACGTGAAGCGTCAAAAAATTGAAATTGAGCGACAAATACGTTGATGAAATTGTTACCATTTCGTCTGGCATTTTATAACCGACGAAGGGGCGGTATTCCAATTTTCCCAGCAGTAAAAAATACGTATGTTCATTGGTTCAAAAGTCCGCTAATCATATACAGCGTAGCGTTTTTCTACTTACTGTCAGGCACGTAGCTGGTCGTCCGATTTTGACGGGGACCAATACCAATTTTGGGGGGTCCAAACCCAAAAAGGCCAAAAATAGCGCAAAATAACGTTTAAAAAGTCCTATTTTTCCGGTGTTTTCTGAATTTTGGGGGTCCGGACCCCCACTCCCCCAGAGCTACGTGCCTGCTTACTGTATAGTGTTTCACATAAGTTTGGGCATAAATTTTAAGAATTTCTTCGAAAGTAAGCCGGCGGATAACGATAATTATCAATGATATAATCGCAATCTGTCAGCTTGTCGGACATCATTTTAGAAGTTTATTCCCAAACTTTTGTGAAACAGACTATAAATGATTTCTGGCGCAAAAATTCTTTAAGAAAGTTCATTTTGGTAATTGTGTGCCTAAAAGTGTATAAAATTTCTTTGATTCTGACTAAAATCTAGCGCGAAGCGCCTGAAAATCAGATTTAGACAAGAAGACATTTCAGAAAATTATTCGAATTTACGTAGGTACCTATTAAAAAATGGAAGAAAAATACAAAAATTTGGCTTCCACTCAGGCCACCAAAAAATTAGAAATAGTTATAAAAAGAAAAGAATCTGCCAATGGGGACGAACGTGAGCCTGAAAAAATGGCATTTCTCAAAAAGATCGAGGTTAAGATTTTTTGAAAATACCAAAATTCAAACTCAAGATAAGCTGCTTTAAATTGGTGTTTGAGAGGGCACTCTTGTAATACCAGCACATATTGATGCTTTATATCATCAACTCCCACTACAACGTAAATCAGCCTCTGGTGTACAGCACGCAAATTCTAGATTAGCCTCAATTGTTTAGGTCGCATTTTTAGACTTAAACACAGAACATCTGACGTTTCTGACGAGCATTGTCTTTCTAGAGCATAAAAACTTTAGATAATTTCGGAAAATTCAAGAAAATCGAACAAAATATTAACATAGTGGTAAAAACGGACATGGGCTAGGCTGGGATCCAAAGACATATAGGTTGCGAACAGCCCTTCAAACAACTTTCTGCACTCTACTAGACCTTTATTTCGCGAAAAATGCTGTGTGCAGACTGAAAATGAATCAATTATGCTTGCATAAAAGTCAGTGTCATGCCATGCAGTGCATTTCATGATGAACTTGACAAAAATGGCAGGTAGGTATAAATAACCCCGGCAGCTTACGTTAGACCACCACATTTTAATTTACAATGTTTTTCGTCATTTTTGCCCCATCCAGACTCCGGTCGCTGCCAATATATGGTAGATAGTCTACTCAGAACGGTAGTTATGCATGTACCTACGCCTGAAAGTGAATACAAACAGCAATGGCTTCTCAGCTCGGGTTTGATTCGGTCTCTTGCTGATAGACCCCATTATGGGCAGCAATCATACGTGGGCAGCAAGAAAATTCTGGGGGGTGCAAGATTTTTTTGAAGGTCGAAAAATGGCCTTAAAAATGGTGATATGGCGATAAAAACGCCATTTTTCGACGTTTCTCATCAAGCACTATCCTTTGGCATCAAAAAATTGCGAAAAAAACGAAAAAAATTTTCAAAAATTGAATTCTGGGGGGGTATTTTGATTTCTGGGGGGGGTATTTTGGTTTCTGGGGGAGGGGGGTGCATACCCCCAAACCCCCCACGCCCAGGTGTGGCAGCAATGCCTTAGCATCTTGAATCAGTCTCCTCTAAATACTATACATGTTTAGTTTAGATCACAAAAGTAAAATCATAAGATGTGCAAATGAATAAAATTCGATAACTTTTATTAGATCGTAAAAGTAGTAGCTATCTGATAAAGATCCACTAAACAAAAATAATCAAGCAGCGTAGAAGCGCGATTCGCAAGCATAATGCGAAATACAAAAAAATTAGTAAATTGCACACACTTGCGATATTATCAAGCATAATCGATGTATAGATGCTACAGAGGGACAAACCACGTAGTCGCGCATGACATGCGTCTTTTGACGATAAAAAATCTTTCAATATTAACAGCTTTCGCGCCGTTCTCATGCATAAGACGTACCTAATGTAAGTACATGCGAATAAAAAGAATACAAGGAAGCAAATAAATTTATTATCAGTATACCCGATGCTAGATCATAAGAAATTCCGATCCTGTACACAAAAGTGTACAACGTCGGGAAACGCGATATAAAAAGTGTATAGAACGCTGTGAAATCGGCATGACATAGATCACGAAGTTAGAAATAATCAGCAACCATTATCCGCACAATTAGGCTAGTGATCCAGGATACGCAAGTTTCCCGAGACGATTTTGTTATCGAAACAAGCGCCCGAGGGTATGTCTATTCTATCACCATGATTAGCGATAATAATAACGGTCCCCTGATTAAGAAATAAGCGTATGTCAGCTGATATGGAACACGTTTGAGTTTTTCAATCGTCCAAAAAAAACAAGTTCACTCAAACATGTAACAGAAGGGGTGGGGATTCCCCCACCCAAAGTCGGTCGTCTTCTTCTCTGAAGTCATAAATTTTTGACCCCCTCGGCCCTCACCGATTTTTATGGAAAAAATTGCATTTTTCGGCCATTTTCAGGTGCTTTTTTCCATTTTTGACCAAAAATTATGTTCATTAACCTCCCGGCCCTAAAAATAGCCGACTACCGTTTCCCTAAATTTTGAGCTATTTAATGTCTGAGTCATTGATACCAAACCGTGCAGCAGAATATTTCAAAGAAAACTCTTTTTGGCAAACAAGAAGTACTCGTAACTATGCATATTGAATCGCTTTTTCAATGTTGGCCGATTAGTGGTCGACCGGCCGGGTAACCTTCTTTGACCGGGAAAGCAGCAGTGTGCTCAATAGTATCAGATTTTCGGCGCTTCGCGCCGTATACTAATTATTTAAGTATATTTTGTTGAATACACTTGACATCACACATGTGCATAGGATCAAGTGGGGGTCAAGTGACTTGAGGCTGGGGAGTCGACCAACCATGGACCACGCAAAGCAAAATAAGGCCAACCACGCAAAAATTTGGGAAGAACCACGTACAAATTCGAAAATAAAGACAACAATTTTCAAAATTTATAAAATGAACATTGGTCCAATGCTAAGTTTATGTGGTTGTAGTAGCCAACCACGATGTTTTCCTGTTGGCTAGACCATTTCCTTTAGTTTTACAGTCCAACCACACAAACGACCTTATGATTTTTTTAGTCAACAACATTTTAAACATTGTTGGCGAGCCAATTACAAGCTAGCCACTTTGTTAATTAAGTAGTTTTTAGAGAAGCATGACCAACCACGTAATTGAATTAATTATGTGCTGCTGTGCCCAGCCAACAACGTAGTTGCTTGTTGTTGACCAACACAAAACACAATTAAATCGATTTATTTTGATATGTGATTGCATATTTTTTCATCATATTGGTGTGATTCATGGGACTGTAATACAGATAGTCCCTGAAAATGGCACTGCTGTTCTGGGCATTCTGAGCAACCACGCAAGCCTGTGAAGGTCACTTGAACCTGGGAAAAATGAGTGTGCCAATGTGACATTTTCATATTTTCTTGATTTTTTTCATGCTTTCATTTGCTAAAAAGAAAAGCATCATCAGAAACGCTGAAAAATGATGTTCTTGGCTCATACCCATCGTTTTTTAACCAAACAAGGCACTTTAGAGAAACGTTTTGGTGTCACCCCCTGAATTCCCGTACTATACACAAGCCAGCTAGGGCTACGAGTAATCGCTTAAATCTCATGCTTTTACTGTTAAATGGCCTAAACAACATTAAACAAGCATGCATAAGTGAGGAACGATATACATATATACAGATTTCAAAAGTAACTTATATTCGACTTTAATTGAGTTGTTGAGAAAATCTTCAATTTTTCACGTCATATTGTTTTAATTTTTCGACTTAATTTTATAACGCACACGTCCCCGAACCGTCATAAAAATTAGGCGATGAAACGATATTGCTAAATATTTAGGACAGTTCTCTGTTCTGCTTATCGCCAGATTAAAATACTAATCATGTACATTCATATTGTGCAATATTTTGCAGCAAATTAAAATATCGTAAAGCAGCAAATTAGGTGACTGATAGACAATTGAAAGGGCTTTAGAATAAACGAAGTAGCATGGAACTCTCATGATATACTGTAAAGTTACCGTGTTAAAATGGCAAATAATGCTTCTGACAGATGCTTTCGTGACTCAAAAAAACGACTTTTGCTTAATTTATTCTAGACACACAGCAGCTTAACCAGCACGAATGCAACTTTACCACAATCTTACAGAAGTAGTAGGCTCTTGAGCAAAGCAAAACGCGTTCAATTTAATTAAGTATTAGAAAAGTTATAAGGACCTATATGCATAGGCGGGCGGCACCAAAGTTCTGAAGCGAGTGCAAGATTTGTTTAAAGATCAAAAAATAGCCCTTAAAATGATGGTATGGCGAAAAAAACACCATTTTTCAACGTTTCTCATCAAGCACTATCCATTAACATCAAAAAATTGCAAAAAAACAAAAATTTCAAAATTGATTTCCGGGGTATCTTGGTTTCTGGGGGATATTTTGGTTTCTGTGAGGTGCAATTCCCCCAACCCCCACGCCCAGGTATACCTATATGCCATTCGTTTTTTAGCCACCCTGTACATAGCGCGAGTTATACCCTTAAATCTAATTAAGGGCTCCAAACGTTTATTTTAATATTAAACGCGAGAGATTACATCAGAGATACCTTCAGAGAAACGTGCTTGCCAAACGTAACATCGCCCGAAACGGTTAAATGGTCTAATTCTAGAATATCAGGCATGCCGCTGAACCTCTTCAAGAAATCTTGAACCTGAGAATGAATGGGTTCTATGATTCGAAATCACATGTGCAACCCATAATTTGAAATATTGCTTTTATCAACATACAAAATAAAAGGACTGAAAATACGGAGGTCGATTCGAAGAAAATGACGCTAGATATATTCCGAATACCCGCTCATCTCCAATGCATAATTATTAACAAAATGCCCAGAATCGTTAAAAAATTTGGTTTATCGATCGCAAAAAAATTGTCAAACGTATATCTTGTTGATTCATGTACAAGTCCTATACAATGATTGTCCGGTCAATGCTCTTCACACTTTGCTAAATTCGTCTAAATCACATATGTACAGGGCCGTATTTAGGGGAGGCGGCCGTTCCCCCCTTCCCACTTCGTAGGAAAAAAATTGAAAGGTAAGATAATGCACGGAACGATGAAAAATAATGTCTTTGACGCGAAATCTTCAAATTTTATCAGATAAGAAGTATTTTTTTATAATTTTGGCTCAGACACGATTAAAAACGACACTTTTTGATTAAAAAAATTTCTTCTCTCGTAAACTTCAAATTTTATGATCTTAATGGATAGAAAATATCGAAAAAACGTCGAAAAATGCGGTTCTTTTGCGAGCTATCCCGACAAATTTTTCGAAGTATGGGCCAATTCATGTTGGGTCCGCTCCCGCCCCCTCTTGGCCGAATCCTAGATATGGGTCTCCATATGTACATACATGTATATACGAGGTTTTTGCTCAAATTGAGGTTCCATTATCTGCGAGATTCTTAGCTGCAAAGTAAATAAATGCAAGCAATCAATGGCCTCCATGTAGTTCAGTGATAGAAATTGCTAAAATTCTCATTTTATACAACAAAGCGGATAATCCAACAAATCGATTAGGAAGCAGTGTTTTTTTGTACAAGGTCCTTCTTTACACGTGCAAGGATGAGCACAAAAATCTTCGTTACAAAAAAATTTATGTAATATGGTACAGTAAGGCTTTCTGTGTAGTAAAACTACGTTTTTCGACCTTTGGTAGAGTAGTTTAGTCAATTTATGGTTTTCTGACGATAAAAGATAATACAAATTTCTCAAAACGACGCAAAGCACCAAAAATTGTTTCTCAGTTCGCTAAGAGGATTTATGGGTCTGCCTTTTTAAACGCGATTTTTCGCCATTACCAATGCATATAAAATAGACAATTAAACATAAATTTTTTTGGGAATTTTCGATCTTTTTACGCTTGTTTTTGTCTTGACAAAAAATCTTTGTACATGTACAGAAACGGTTCCGAAGTCTTTGTTTGTTGGGAAAATCTTTGCCAAATACAAAAAAAGCCGTGTTAAGGTGATCTGAATATTGATTGAAATTCTAACCTATACTCCTAAAATAAGCATTCACGAAACAGATTTACTTCTACCGAATCCCTTAGCGAACTGAGAAGCAATTCTCATAGCTCAGTGAGCATGTGTGAAAATCCTACGCATTCCTTTAAATTATGTACATGCCTTTTTAAAGGAGCAAACGACCTGTTTACGAAATCTTATGCGTACGACGAAGGATAAATTCCACTTCACGAGAAAGTGCCCAAAAGTGATTTTTAGGCAGGTCACAACAGCTAAGTCTTGCTTATTAAAAATGTTCTGCGTTTTTGATTCTGCGCAGAATGATGGCCATCGCATCAATTACTCCTACACTTATACATGTAACAGGGGGATGGGCTCCCCACACAAAGTTGGTCGTCCTGCCATCCCCCAGAGCCAGAAAATTTTCGTCCCCCCCCCGATTTATGAAAAACATTGAATTTTTGGCCGTTTTAGGTATTTTGACCAAAAATTGGAGGTCATTTACCCCCTCTGAAAATAATTGGGGGCTCCCTCCCTAAATTTCAAGCCGTTAAAATATATGCCTACAGTCAATCGATACATGCAATAACAATTCGACATGCGCCCGGCAAACCTTGTCAAATTGGCTCCCCAACTTAATCAAAGGGAGAGAAGGAAATACGCGCTTCGAACTGAGCGTCAGTGTACCATTCTCCATTTCATATAAATTCGACATAACCATGAGCAAATCTTGAGTTTTCTTGACGGGCAAAAAGCGGAATCGTGGCACGTTTATTCCTTAATGAATGATTGATTCGACAACTCGAACACACGGAAATAAAAATTAAAAAATAAGGAAAATTATGCTACATTTATTAAATAATCATCACTGTAACCATCATTCTAAGTGGGGATACAACGAAAGCGAAATCAGAGACTGAAGAATGCCAGAGGCCAGCCAAGTGATTTCATATCATTCCTCAAAATTTTGGGATGGAATGTCGACCTACCTCCTATTTTTGTCCAAAAATAGTGAAAAAGCACCTACAAATGGTCCAAAAACGCAGAATTTTGCCAGAAATTACGGAGAGGTAACAAAAGTTTTAGTCTTTGGAAGGATGGGGACGACTGAATTTGGGTAGGGAACACCCCCCTCGGCTACAAAACATATAATTTGAGAAAACAGGAACACTAACAGTACTAATAATGAAACTATGCGGATGCGAATTAGATGTTAATTAGACGATGGCTGTTCAGAATTCATACCGACAGCTGATTTAAAACTCTTGATTGCTGCACCAGCCGCTGTTTCAAGCTGAATTATGTCCGTTCCATCTCCGATATGCTAAAATGACGGAAAATAATTCAAACTTATATCTTGAATCCAACGTTATATTTTCACTCACTTTTGGATTCACAATGACCTCTACTTCTATTGCATCTTCCTCAAGTAAGGACTCTACGGTAGCCAAGTTGCACCACAAGTTATTTGTATTGAAAATTCTGCGAAGAATAAGTTTCTCCTATACCGTAATACATATAGTATGTATATGTGATAAGCAAGGGGTACGCAGGATTTTTTTAAGGGGAAGGCAGTCCAAAAATTGTTGACCGTATAATTCAAAATACTCGTATATTCATAGGTAAACAAAATAAAATGTATTTTCTGACGTTTCCAAACACGCTCCATCCATTGAACTCATAAATTTTAAATTTTATGAAAAAATATAATCTTGTGAAAAATTATGTTTTTTGGCCGCACTCGAGACAAACTTGTAGAAAATAAGGATTCCGATTTTCATAATTTCACATGAATTATATTACCTTACAAAGATTATTTTTGGCCTGAGTGAGAGAGCGGCCGCCACCCCCCCCCCCCACACCCTCCCTGCGTACACCCATGGTGATAAGTATTTTTTGGAAGCCACTTTGAAGAACACAATCTTGCAGTCATTTAATACAAAAATAGACTGGTTTAAAGCGCTGGCTGAGCTTATTTCTTTATTTTTCAAGAATAGATTTCATTAAAAGTCTATCCGTGGCGATACGCTTTTTACAGATGCATATCCAGCAATCTTGGTAGAGATACGATCAATATATATTCAAAAATCTATAATTCATAGGTAGCGCGTTAGCGCATACCTATAATATACTTGGGTACCCCAAACGTATGTCTACCCCCCAGCTATAACGGGACACACTGGGAGGTGCGGTCTCGTCTGAAAGATAGATAATGAAAAAGATTAAGCGGTGCCTTTTTTGTTTACACTCAATATTGAGTTTGTGATGAGCGTGTAAAGTTTTGGCGTAACGTTATAATATATAGCGAATTTCTGTGGTCTTTTTCATCAGCTCCTACACAACACTGCATAAATGCCTCATACAATTTAACAGTATAGAATTGTAGACGATGGAATTCTCTAGAAAGACAATTTTTTCCATTTCGCATTAGTTCTCAAATGGGAGTATAAAGAGTGTGAAAATCAGGGGGTGAAAAACAGATTTTAATCGAGTTTTCGACTTGTTTATGTCTGCCAACAACTCCGATTAAGAGTCCCCAAAAATTTTTTTCTGATAGAAAAGTACTACGGATTATGGGCTACTTTCTTCTTACCAGCGAACTTTTGTACACTCAAAACGGAGTTAATACCAGAGGTTTAAACCTTACACTCTAGTAGATGGTGTAAAAAACAGATTTTGTCTAAGATTTATCTGCCAACTTTTTCGCTTATAAGTCGGGATAAAGTGAATTAAACAGAAATAAAGTACCTTCTAGTGCTGAAACGTCGCAGCAAACTGCGTTAACAAACATAATATTGAGTTATCTATGGGGTGTAAAGTTCGAAATCTGGGGTGTAAAATGGGCAAAAATAACATTTTCTTCCCTATTTTGATGGGTAAATATCTCAATTATTTTGTGGAACAGAAGTTTTCTACATACAATCGTACTACGATCCAAAGGTTACAAACTGGCTCAAACCAAATTTCTTTACACTCAGTGGGAAGTTAGGTTCAGATTTTCAAAGTTTACAATGTGATGGATGGTGGAAAAATACTTGTTTGTCCGTTTTTGTTCGCCATTTTCTCCGTTTAGAAGTCGGGATAAGTCGAATAGAATAAAAAGAAAGTACTTGCTAAGGGGTACATGCAGGCCCGTATCCAGGGGGCGGGGGGCCTGCCCCCCCCCCGAAATGGAAAAATTTTTGTTTTTCCCAAGGGTCCCCCCAAAGGGAAAAATGAAAAATTGGCGAAGTGGGTCTGAAACACCGCCAAAACAGGTTTTTAGCGTACTTTTGAGCTAGTAAACTCAAAATTTTCCAGCGCTTCGCGCCGGATTTATTGTTTATATAAGGTTTTGTCTTCTAAACCGCTGAAAATCGCTCAAATTTGAGTTAGACATAGAGAGTATGTCAATTTTTTTCTAACGCTTTGCGCCGGATTCATCGTTTAGCTATAGTTTTTGCCTTCTAGCTCACTCAAAACAGCTCAAATTTGAGGTTTGACATGGGAAACATGAAATTTTTCCGGCGCTTCGCGCCGTATTTATTGTTTATATAGGTTTTTTGTCTTCTGACCCGCTCAAAACCGCTCAAATTTGAACTTGACATGCAGAATATGTCAATTTTTTTCGGCGCTTGGCGCCGAATTATTCGTTATCCGTATTGTTTTTCTCTGTAAAGCATAATGATTAAGTATAAAGGCAAGAGCTAAGAAATAATTCGTCAATTAAGTGATGAGAAATCAGCTTAAATCATAAATTTGCTGAAGTATATCAATATGAAATAAAGTAAAAATTTTTAATTCTTTTGTTGAAATTTTTCTTCACCGTCGTATAGAGCTCGCCGAAATACGTTCAAAACTGTCTTTATTTTCGCCTATCTCCTAATGGTTCTCGAGATATCTGGCCTCAAAAATTTTCGGCCCCCCCCCCCCGAAATAAAATCCTGGATACGGGCCTGAGTACATGTCACAGCAAATTTCGCTTATTTACATAAATATTTTGCTTTTTCGGGAGGTGTAAAGTAAAAATTCAGGTGTGTTAAACGTGTTTCTGTCTTGTTTTTTTTCTGCCAACTTCTCCGGTTATGCATCTAAACACGATCTCAAGTCTAAAAATGTACCAGGAATCAAACGTGATATGCCAGTTGGGCGCGTTTGTTTACAATTAACAGTGGTGTAAAGCGGTTTACATCTAATATTTATTTGCCTTCAGGCCATTGTAGAGAATTAATTTTTCCATAAATATTGATCGTAAAAGTAGAGTAATATCAGAGTTACGAATCCGACTAAAACCTTCTTCACACTCTGTGGTTGTGTAAAGTCTACACTGCTAATTCACTTTATTTCTAGAGCCTTGCGGAAACTTATTTTTTAAATATTCTACGTAAGGTCAGAATTACGAATCTGCCTGTATGTTTTCTTTACACCCAGTAATTACGTAAAGTTTACATTGAAAATTGAATTTAGTTTCAGAGCGTTGCGAAGCTTAATTTCTTTCAAAATGTTCCATATAATGTCAGGATAACGAATCTGAGCGTAAGTGTTCTTTACAGCCAATAGTTGTAAAGTGCTTATGCTAAAAGCCTTTGATCTGTTTAAATAAGGTAAGGTTGTCTCTTGTCAGGTAAAACGACATGCTACTACAGTGATCTATTGACACCTGAAGCGCATGGTTGAACAGGAAACGAACGCATATAACGAAGAAACATACTCGAAGGGAATCGGTCTCCGCTCAGTAGGTAACACTACTGAGTGTGGAGTCAGCGCTGATAAATGCTGCTAGGTGTTCAGACGCACACCGGTTTTAAAGCGTGCGCGCGCAATAATATATACAGCTGCACAATCCGCAAGACCGCTCAGTCCGAGCTGTTGACTATAAATGAAAATATGGTCAGTCCGGTAAGTGGGCCCTAGGATTCTGATCGATGAAATGTTGAACTTTGACTCGACAGACGTGCACAAAGACACGCGATGTATATTATTGACTAAGGAATCAAAGTGTAACCTTTCAAATAATTTTCAATGCTTCACATAAGTGTGTAAACATAATCTAAAATGTTTACTTTTTGTTGCTTGAAAGTTGCAACGCTGACTTGCTTCGGTCGTAATTGATAGAAAACTAACTGCAACTGTATTTAAAGGTGTTTTATTTTGTTATCATGAGCATTATAGCGAGCAAACCTGGCGTCAACTGGTTAGTGCACACAATTGTTGCGGGCATGCAAGTGTACCTACACATGTAGTCTGTTTCAAGTAAGCTTACGCGTTTTCTACTGCTTTAAACCAACAATTTCTTTGATTGTCTTCAATGCAGCGATGTTTGCTATTTCATCCAACTGGCTTGCAAAGTCACTCCTACTTTACTCCATCTAATTACCCATAGCTAGAACATAGCTAACTTTCTGCTTTTTCAATTGTTTTTTGGTTAATAGTTTATTTCAATCTGCAGGCCGCAGAATATACCTCGATTTTTTGCGTTGCTAAGAGAAAGTCTGATTTTTAACAGATTTTGCGATTTTAGGCATATACGTAGGTAGCTTTTTCCTAGTCCCTTCTTTTCACATCCTTAATAATCCACAATCCCAAGTATGTTCGTCTTTTTTGTTCCATCGGAGCATTTTTCTTTGCTATTTAACATATCCAGCGATCAGTCCGAAAGCTACTTCAGCTATGAGGCCGTTACTGCAATTACTTAAGAATAAATGCACGATTACTTCTATTATTACTAAATCAACGATCGAGTTTTCAAGGTACAATTGCAAAAAATATCAGAGAAGATAAATAAGATTAGACATTAGGTGCGCAAGATCAATTTTCAGAAGGGGCGATAACCAAAAATTAGTAGATAGCTAAGTGCTTCGTAAAAACGATTATAAAACCTTTTTGGGCTCAGAAAACTATAGCTATATAGCCTTTTTGGGAGCAGAAAACTAGCTATACAGTCTTTTTGGACTCACAAACATAGCTATATAGCCGTTTTGGACTAGAAATAGCTATTTAGACCTTTTTCGAGTCAAGAAAATAGCTATAAATACTTTTGAAACACAGAAAAGACAGCTATATAGCATTCTTGAGCTCACATGATACGTGAGTCCAAAACAGGCTACATAGCTAGTTTGCTGAGCCCAAAAAGACTATATAGCTAATTTCCTGAGCCCAAAAAAGGATATATAGCAATGCTTTTTCGGCTTAAATAACTGTATAGCTAACAGTTTTTTTCAGAGCTCACGGGGAGTAATGCCCCCTCCCACTATGCTCTTGTATGAGATAACGTAATTTGAGGAATTTCAAATTGAGTGTAACGGCCGGGGCATAAATCGAATTAACCAAATCACCCAACTGATCAACCAATCTTGAGTCTTAAATCCACCAATTTCTCTGTTTTTAACTTCTTATCCAGTCTTTAATTGAAATAATACGTTTTATTACTTGGTTTTACGATTCTACAACGAATCTAAACTTTTCGATTTTCATCGAGGAATCAAGCTGACTCTCACAGAAGTAGCTGAGAACCCCGATCAAATTACCTGGCAACAACTGCATAATATGTATAACATGCTTTTTAAATTCAATTCAATCGACCTGCATTTTCTTAACTTTCTTAATACGCTATGCATCCACGCAACAGATCGAGATTTTAGGTGTGGAATCCTCAGCCTTTTTAGGTGTGGGAGGTAAATTACCTCCAATTTTTCAACGCCAAAAACACCTAAAACCGAGGTTAATTTCTATTTATTCCAAACATCCTTGAGGGGTCAAAAATTTTCTAGCTTGGAGAATGGGGATCCTCATCCCCCGCTACATGTATGACACTTTGCGTAAGTCGGAGTACGTAAACTGACGTTATATACAATATACGCAACATAAGCGCTTAATGATACATTCTGTGAATTCTTCCTATATGCTTTTTTTATCCCCGAGTACCATATACGCGCAAGAGTTAACAAACGGTATGAAATTCCAGAATATGAGACCAGCATATTTAGTGTTCATGCTTTTTTTGCAAGTCAAACGACAAAAACGAGCAAAATGGACTTTAAAGCATGTTTTTATGCAGTAATAGACGATGTTATTTTAGGCACGTTTTGCCAATTTGACTGCATTATTTCACTTTAAATCATTTTCACTCGATTTTTTGGCAATTTACTGATAGAGTATAGAATTTATTAATCCCGAAACTGTTAAAGTTATTACTACTTTGTCGACAGCAATTAAGCAATAAATACTCTTTATGCAAAAATAGTCTGATAGTGCCTTTCCGTCTGACTTCAGCTAAGAGACAATACACCCTCACGTCCTTGTATGTGCATAGTACGCGAAGAGAATAAAATTTAAACGACGAAATTTTTTAAAATGATCTAATTACCTAAATTTGCTTATGCTTTTAAATTCGTCTTGATGTTCTTTTGAAACTTGCGCAATTTCTAGCAGTGTCAATTTGCCATCAAATTCTATCAGCGTGCCACCCTAAATAAAGATAGTACGATCAACTCGTATTATTTCTCGCATGTTAGCTATCGAATACATAAAAGAAAATAAGACATCGAAGCTGTATTATCAAATTTTTCATGTCGCCAATACGGCTCATGCATGACGTGATATTTCAGGAAAACACCCGCTATCAATACTTTTCAAAATCAATCGAATTAATTTAAAATAATTAATGAATATAAGCTATAAGCATCAAAAAGAATCTATGCAAAAATACGAAGTTACGCTAATGCAGTGAAAGGAAGAGGCGAGCATGGCAGAAGAATGCGAAACGTTACATATGCACTGCATGAAAAATAAGTAGCTCGGGGCTTTTCCGTCAGAAGGGGATTTGAAAGCACGCAGGTTTTAAAATAATTGAAGTGCAGGCATAAAATAGCTCTCTTTAGAATAAAAGCGGAAATTATAGAGGTGAAAAAATGTTCGTACGGACCAAAAATTACTTGCGTAGAGCATAGAACAGTAGTCTACGTTTAATTTTAACGTAATTTAGCTTACTTGTTGTAAATAAATAAGTATTGCGTTATATAATTAGACAAAAAAGATTAATTCTTCTTATTTTCATCAATTTGTTGCATTTTTCACAGGCCCCGGTACATCTCTAGTTTCTAATAATTTTCAATTTTCATTGTCCATTTACGCAAGCAAAATGTGGGTAAATTTTTTATAATGAGATCAATAAATCCACAATGTATGATTATTTTTCAAACTTCTTCCTTTTTACGTCATTCTGGAATCAAACTAAGAAACTGTTTAGAATACGAGTTAAAATTAAGCTCAAACAGTACGACTAATAATTCCTCACTTACTTTTACATCTGCGCGAGTTTTGTCAGTCACTTCCATAATAAAATCGGAGTCCGACTGATGCATAAAATTCAAAATATTTAAATAAATAAATTGCGATTAATAAAAGAAAAACAAGATTAACGATGAAGCAAACGACTACATATCGACATTAATAAAAAACAAGATTTACGATAAATTAAACCATTGCATTTCGGTCAGGCAACAGGACTCATACTTTGATCCAAGATGGATAAAAAATGCCTAAGAGACTAAAAAGCATATTTTGCTTCTTAAATCAAAGGGAATAGAAAACCTCATCTTTTATAAGTTGGTAAGGGAAAGGCCCATTTTAGGTAGGAAATCATCTCACCCCTCTTGTAGGCTTAAATTGTAAATATCTCTGGTGTCAGCCGAAAATTTAGAAGAAAAGTTTTTAAAAAAAGCTGCACGAAGCATGGCATAAAAATCAGATAAATCCTGAATCGAAAATTTTGCGATGGGGTACATACAGACATGTAACAGAGAGGGGATGGAGGAGGGCCCCGTCCGAAGTTGGTCGCCCCACATCCTCCCAAAAGTCAGAAATTTTTTGATCTCTTTTCCCCATTTTTGGAAAACTTGCGATTTTCGGCCCTTTTTACGTGTTTTTTGGCCAAATATTGATATTCATCTTCCTCCCGCCTTAAAAAGGCCGGGGACCACTCACTCAAAACTTTTCAGCTGTTAAATGTGTGGGTTGGGTACATAATATGTTGTAAGTATACAAGACGACACTAACATTCAAGCAAAACGTTTTTCGTTACCTACTCATTAAAAATGACGAGTCATTGTATATGAAGGACATCAAAAACTTGGCAACTTATCTTTAATACGCCTACTACTATATATGTATGTACGCCTATGAATCCTTCTGATGAAAACAAAACCGCCCTACGTTTACGAGACAAATAAATGCATAAATACGTAAATAAATAAATAAACCATAAATAAATCAAAAAGCGCAGTTCCATTAAGGTAGCCCAATAGGGGTGGGTAGCGTCATTTATTTTGTAGCATTATCAAGGGAATTTCAACTTACAGCCAGTATCGGATCGAGAATCCTCTGACAGGGGCGGAACCCAAAATATTCCTAAAAGCGTCAAAATTTGTACAAACAATCTCTTTATTATGCTTAAAGTGACGTTTTTGTCGTGTTTTGATAGACAGAATCATTCGTGATCGGAAAAAGGTTGAAAATGTTTGCAAGCTTTCTGCAAGAAAATGCGAAAAATTAGTACAAAAGTCGGCACAAAGCGACTAAAAATACTCAAGCAATCATTGTAAGAACTAAAAAATCGTTATTATGTACTTAAACTACACCTTCTGACGCAGAATGATATTTTTAAAGCGCCAGGAAGGTGAGAAAAAATCATTAATATAAAGTATCCGGCGCGATGCGCCGAAAAAATTTGGAAAATCATGATAAAGAAATGGCTAAAATCATCAAAAAAATACACATTATTCTCTATTGCGCCCAACTATTTTATTAACGACAGTGGGCGGGGTCACCCCGTCCCTATGAACCCTCCCTTGCTTACAGCCGTTTGCTTTGAATTCCTTCCCTTTTCAAGCTATTTCCTTTCATAATGACGATTGTTAGCTGCGAGCGTCACGAGATATTAAAAAGAATAATTAAGAAAATAACACTGAATTGAAACATCCGAAATAGTATGCACTTCCATTCTCGATATGATTTCGATGAATGTTCAACTTATTCATCCAAATAAACGATAAGTCGCTAGGTAAAAAATCGGAAATGTCCAAGAAAGGATGAAACAGGCTCTAAAAGAAGAAGCATACTGTTTTCAAGTTCAAAGCAATTTCTAGTAGAAAGTGCAAACTAGACGCGCTTTGGGTCTGGCGCGAAAAGTATTACCAAATTACTGTTCAACATTCACAGTCGACAAAACAATGAAAACAATGGACGAGCAGGTCATTCGGTGAAGAAAATACGACTAAACGTACTTAAGTCAACCAAAGCGCCCAAGTTATCAATATTGGATACGAAGCAATAGACTCGACCAGATTCGGCAAACTTTTTTAGCAGACCCGATTTTTTGAAGGAACGATAAAAATCGCCGTGCCCGGGCGGATACCACCTAAAAATTGAAATAAAGCTCAATTCTAATTCCGCATTGACTCGTCTAACTTTGGTCGAAGTTCACACATTCATGAACATAAAAAATGAAGAGCCAGACAGATGGTCTAGCGATTTCATCCGAGTGCAATCGTTTTCAGCAAGTGTCTAAAATAGAGCCACGATTACAAAAAATTGGATTTTTTGGGAATGAATGAATTTAGGCATTTTTAAATTAAAAATCGCGGTAAAGAGGAACCTGTGTTTTCTGCACTCGCACAGAGTGCATGTCATCAATGAGCAGTGTCCGGCTGTATTCCTTCTGAGACTTTATTTCAGGGTGCCTAAGATTTCATTTCAAGGCGCCTCCTACCATAGGTGCACAAGGTCAGGGTCGGCAGGAGGGGGGTGAAATCCCAAAAATCCAAAACAATTTAAGGTTCACGATTTTTTGCTGTTTCAATGATCGAAATTGTCGAAATAGCCAATAAAATGTTTTACCGTGACAATATCGCGTTTTAAAGGCATTTTTAGCCCATTTTCACTGCATTATATCAATTTTAACACTAAAAAATGCGGAAAATTAATCAATTTTGGGCGCTTTTTGAGTAAAGTGTACTTGAATGTACTGATCTAGCGCGAAGCGCCGGAAGAATTTTGACGTTTTTACTGCTTTTGACCTCAAAAATGATGCAAAAAACGTTCCATCAGTTCAAAATCGTCGGGCAGTACCTATCCGGCTGACCCTTCAGGGGGGCAGGCACTTAGCTCTGGGGGACTGGGAGGTCCGGAGTCCGGACCCCCCCAATTTCAGAAAAAACCGGAAAAATAGGACTTTGTACACGTTATTTTGTGCTATTTTTGGCTTAGACCCCCACCCCGAAATTGGTGTTGGTCCCCCCAAAATAGGAGGGCCAGCTACGTGCCTGCAGGGGGATAACACCCCTTCACCCCCTATGTGCATGTATGCCTCCTACTTACTTCCCGTTCAGGCTAATTGAGTGCAGATAGAGAAGCCGCCATGTTATCTCTTTTTAAATGTCATAAAAATAGACGATTAGTCATAAACATGCACTAAAGCATATATTTTCGGTACGTGCAAAACAAAAGTAGCTTCCTTCGTGCGAGTATGCCCAAAAGCGCTATAATGATTCCAAAAATAATAACAAACGCCAAAAAAGCACGATTATATCATATAAAAGCAGACTAAGTGAGATATCCCAATCTTTTTGTCGTCTGAGTAACAAAAATTGAGGACGCTAATTGTCAAATCTGCATAAGGCCATATAAATTAAAGAATCACCTCTCAGCCTACTCTGGTCATGTGTGGCTAGGCTATAAATCGAGTCGAATCTCACACATATAATTAATAAATACGTAATAAGAATGTTTATAGTTATTTTTTTGAAGATCTATGACTAATTTCGTGATTTAGATCGATGTATGTTACGGAAGCTTCTAAGTAAAATATTAAGTTAAAATATGTACATTAAGATAAGATTATTATTCGAAATTTAAAGTTGTCTGTGTGCTTGCATTGTGAAACTAAAAAATGATTATTCATACTTACTGCTCATTGTTTATTATGTTCAAATTTTGAACCAAAGGCATAAGGGTTTCCTTGTTGATCCTTGGAAACCTGATAGAAAAATAAGCTAGAAAAAATAGAAGAAATAATGGACAAAAAATTTCTTACCGACTCTGACAAAAAGTGTGGACTTTGACCCGGACATTTTTGTACTTACGAAGCACCTTTTTCGTATCATCGTCCGTGTTAAACGAATTCATAAGCACCAAAGGTACATCCACATCAAACGTATTATTTAGGTGCTAGAATAGAAAGCGATTCAGATAGGTACCTATATGACTCACGTGACTGCTTAAGAAACCGAGTAAATTTAATTTTTCAGTTTCAGTGAATTTAATTTTTCAATCTGCAGTCCTTATTCTTAAACGCCTCAATCCATCTCCATTTGCCAACCCACGCGTACAAACTTAACTCACAAATTAACAAACGAGATAAAAAATTCAAGCTTTGAACCTCAATTTGTTGCATGGTTAAATCTAAGAAAGTCAAATCGTGCCGGACCGGTATAACGCTTTTCGGACCTTTACAGCCCATACTAGTGCCAAGACCACCATTTAATTTGACGACAACCAGCTTATTCAGCAATTCTTTCACGGCTTCGCCTTCAGGAACTGGCAACGTTGTATATTTCTTTATCTGAATTCAATTGCTTCGATATGAAAAACCTGGCGGATAGCAGGACGTCGCATAAATATACGACGGCTAAAGCATTTAGTAGTTGGCACATGTACATGCGCGAGAAGGGTATTAGAATGTTCCCTACCGACCATGACTGACTATTGAGAAGTACACTTCCTCAGACCATTTCAGGACCAAAGCATATTATTTGTGCGACGAAGCAGAGTCTAATGATATTAACACCATTTTTACAAGCAAGCCCGTAGACAAGAAGGGAACAAGGGTGGGGGGCAGTTGATCCATGAAACCAAGAAACTTTTGTTTCTCATAAGGGCCCGAAAAAGAAGCAATGAAAAATTCTCGAAGCGCATTCAAAAGGTCGCCAAGACAGGTTTTTTCGCGTACTTTTCAACTAGTGAACGCAAAATTTTGCCGCCATATTAATTGATTCTGTTTAGTTTTTGTCTTTTAAACCCTTCAAATTTGAGTTAGACATGGAAAAAATGTCAAATTTTCCCGGCACTTCGCGCCGAATCACTAATTTTCTATTCATGTTTCATTGCAGAGCACAAATTTGAGTAGAATTACGAAAAGTTAAGAAACAAATTATGGAATGGATGATGAGAAATCAGTTCCCCACATTTTAAGCTATACGTTTTGTGTACGAGTATAAAAGGAACTGCAAAATATTTTCTTTTGAAATTGTGTAAACTCATTGAGAAACGTTCAAAAATGCCCTTATTTTTGACTACCCCTAATGGTTCTCGATATATCTGGCTTTCAAAATTTTTTGTCCCCCCACCCCCCAAATAAAACCCTGGCTACAGGCCTGCCTACACGGACATACATCTATTTCATATGCAGAAGACTGATTGTCCTTTCAACCTCCATCAAGTATGTTTCAGATGGAAGCAGACGCGGATCCGTGGGAGCGGGGGTCGGCTGCCCTCGAAACCCTTTTTGAAAAATTTTTGACAAGGGAAAATACATTAGAATGCGCCCAAAATTGAGCTTAAAAACGCAAAAACGTCAAAGAATTTCGGCGCTTCGCGCCGATTCATCATTATTTTTCGTTATAGTGTTCCAGCATTGTCTTTGAAGCACCCAAAATATTCCAGTGCTTCGCTTCTTCAATTTAGTGATTTAATGTACTATACTATTTATCGGTTGAAACTCTAAACGCTGGTTGGACATCGTGTTAAAGGAGTGTGCCGGCTACAGGCATTTTTCGTTACATTCCGTTTTTTCAGTTTAGGACGCATTTCAAAGCAAGAGTTTGCAATGGTTTGTATGAACGGGCTGGTTAACTGTTTTTAGGCTGAGTTTAGAACCATAATTCGGCCGATTTTGTGAAAGTTTTAAAGTAACATTTCAGCATTTCATTTTACAAAATTTTCCGGGGCTCCGCCTTGGGTCCCGCTAGAAGCGTTTGAGCGCGTCCCCCAGATCCTCCAGCTGTAAAAGCGAGGGTGTTTCTTGCATTTTTGTGTCCAAGGCATAGTCGGGTTATGTAAATGTGTGACCTGAACCATTGAACAGGGCCGCCCCATCCCCCAAATTAAAAAGGAATTTTGTTTCTCCCAAGGGTCCCCCAAAAGGAAAAATAAAAAATTGGCTAAGCGCGTCTATACCACCGCCAAAAGAAATTTTTAGCGTGTTTTTGAGTCATGTTAACTCAAAATTTTCCGGCGGTTCGCGCCGCATTCATTGTTTATGTATGGTTTTGTCCTCTAAATCGCTAAAGATCACTTAAATCTGAGTTAGACATAGAAGGCATGTCAATTTTTTCCGGCGCTGTGCGCCGGATTCTTTGTTCAGCTAAAGTTTTTGCCTTATAGCTCGCTCAAAACAGCTCAAATTTGACTTATGACATAGAAAACATGAAACTTTATCCGGTGCTTCGCGCCGGATTTATTCTTTATCTATGTTTCATGTCTTGTAGCCCGCTCAAAACCGCTCAAATTCGAGCTTGACTTGCAGAATATGTCAATTTTTCGGCGCTTCGCGCCAAATTATTTATCATTTGTATAATCTTTCTCTGTGAAGCACAATGATTAAATACAACAGATTAGAAATTATTCGTGAATTGGATTTTGAGAAATCGGTTGTGCAGATAGCTTAAATGATCAATTTTCTGCATATCAGTATTAAGTAAGGTAACAATTTTTAGAAATTTCATTTTGAAATTTGTCTTCACCGTCGTTTAGAGCTCGCCGAGATACGCTCAAAGCTGCCTTTATTTTCGCGTATCGCCTAATAGTTCTCGAGGTATCTGATTTCAAATTTTCGGACCGCCCATCTCAAAATTTTTTCCTGGATTCGCTAGTGGATGAAAGCTGTAAACATTATTAGACCATGTCCAACGACAGCTTAATATGCAATGAAAATAGCTAAAAGATAACGTTGTCAAGGTATAACGTGACGTATTCATTTACTCTCCCAAAAAACACTCGGTCCCCCTTAGGACTATGGGCCGTGCGAATGTATGACGGTCAGTCATTTAAATGCAAAGTAAAGACTCATTATCAAATCGACATTTACGATTGATACTACAAGATTCAATAGGACATAAATTTATAATTGAACAAGAAATAACGCGAGCAGACGACGACACGGACGCTAAGAGTAAAGGCCCATTCACTCGGCGACAACCAGGAGCCACCGCCAACTAGTAGCAAAGCAATCAGATGCACAGCATGGCCAATATGGCAAATGGGGAGTCAGCCGAACTTAAGGATCAAAAATTGAGCTTTTTAGGGCCGAAATGCCTTTAAAAACTGGTACGCGTGCTAACACAGCCTTAAAACTACATCATTCACAGTTTCTAACCAACTTCAAGCACTTTCAAAGAAAAATTTCAATTTTCATCCATTTTTGGCCTTCATTTTGCCTCGTTTTTCTAGAAAATTTATTATTTTTCCATTCTAGAGGTATAGACCTTAACCTCCACGTGCGCGTCTGTTGGCAACTGGCAACCACATTCTGGTGGCCGCTGGCCGTTACTTGTCAGGGCGAAATGACGCGACAATCATAAGCCACCTACCATTCTCGTTGCCGTCGCTGAATTGTGACTGTTCAATTTTTTGATCATCTGTCAACCTTCTATTTTTAGTACACTCCTGCGTGCTTATATGTAAAAATGGAATTTAAAAATTACCTTTTTTTCATTAAGTTAAACTATTTTCCAATATACTTGATATCTAGCTGTGGTACACTTTCCTTTAACTTTTTATATATCTGCTCAGTCATGCTCAAATTTTGCGTCTCGATTACTGCCGACTGAAAGCCAAATACTGATTGGCTGTTTTCTAAGCGCCGAGCTCAAAAAAGATCCGGCAGAAATTCAGACCAAACGCGAATACTGTTAAGAGTAAGATACTTCATTTGTATTTATTTCTATGAAACGTTATTTATTCATCTCTTAATCTTTTCCCAACCTTAATGTCGCTAAATTAGGCTTAATAACAAAAAAGAGCCATGGCCCTTATCATAATAAATTTAAATTGACATATTTGCCGCGGTTGCCTGAATGGGTTACCACTACAAGGTTAGAAGAACTCATGCAAACGAACTGTATGAAATGGGCCTTATGGTTCGGATGAGGACTTTATTTTAACTTGATTGCATAAGAAACTAACGCACTGCGCCATCGGGTAAGCACTTGATTCGGTCCCAGGCGATGGTGGGCTTGCTTGTCAAAAACTGTTTGAACAAACTTCTGAATCCATTAAATTCTTCTTCCCAGTACTGCAACATTAAAAATGGAATAAATCAAGGAATAAAAACGATTCAGACATTAAAAATATGAACTGTTAGCAAGACTGAAAAAAATAATCTACATGGCTATTGTTATCAAAATAAGTATTCGACTGCATAACAGTGTTTTTTTGTACAAGCTCCCTTTGTACATGTACAAAGATGGTCCCTAAAAGTCTTTGTACACTTTGTACACGCAAATTTTTGAGTACTACCACATGGTACGGTAGCGTTTTCAGTGTGGTAAAACAGGATTTCCGACCGTTGGTAGTGCATTTTAGCCAATTTCTGAGTTTCTCAGGACAAAATTTACTAATAATAGTCTTCAAAACGGCGCGAAGCGCCGGAAACTTTGACATTTTTCCTTCCTAAAAGCAAATTCTGTCATTATAAAGATATATAGTACAGAAAATTACTTATTTCGGCGCAAAGCGCCGAAATTTTTGGGAATTTCGCACCTATTTCAAGATTTTTGTCTTCCCAAAAATCTTTGTGCATGTACAATGACGGTCCCGAAAATTCTTTGTACATCGGAAAAAAATCTTTGCCGAATACAAAAAAACCGTGCTGCATAATGTAAATATGATGGTTCCTCCCTGAAAAGAATTTTATTCCGATGAAGGGCGAAAATTTCAAAGTTAGATATGTATTTTAACAATTGTAAGGAGACAGACAAAAATGATGGTATTTTGAGCCATACATGCGCAGCGTGGGGTGTGAGGGGGTATTACTTCCTGAAGGTTGAGCCAGACACTTACTGTCAGGCGATAAGGAGCTTACGGAACGTTTTCTGCATGATTTTTGAAGACAAAATGTCATAATTTTTCCAGTACTTAGCGCTGGATTAAAACTTTTATTATACAATCCATTCGATAGATTTTAAGATAAAAATTGATTGATTAAAGCGGCATAATAGTACATCAACATTTAATAATTTAGATTAAAGTGAATCGTCAAAAATATTTTGACATAGACCACCTCTTTTACGAAAATCAATTGAAATATCGAAAGCATAATTCATCGAAATTAAGAAATATAATATCGCATTTTCCTGGAAACAACTGATTTGATTTCAGCGAATTTTCTTGTTTTGTTGAACTTTTCATGACTGTCTTGTAAGTTGTCTGACCCAACTAGATCCTCACCACACAGCGATGACTCAAGACGTACAGAAATAAGAAGGCTATCATAGTCAGCTAAATACTCAGTTTGCCGCGTTGACAACTAGCGCAGAATTTCTTTTAACGTATCACTTATGAAATAAGAAACAGTACTAGAGTTTTCCATCTCAAGGAGCGAAACAACCGTGTTCTAGCCAACATCTAATTGACTCGTTACAGACATATGCGTGCATCACATAATTTAAATTAATAATTGTTCATTTTTCATCCGCAATCGCTGTTATATTCTGTTTATACTGGAATGAAAGATTTCGCGACTCGTAGAATGACTTTAGGAGCCATTTTCGTGCGATCTTATTCCAAATATTTTTAGTTTTCCATCCCGAAAGACAATACCTAAAAATATCTGCATTGTTTCAACGAAATCTGAAACTCAACTAAGCTTGGTTAGTGGGTATTTTACTGTTGACGGCAGTAAAATTATAAAGAAAAACACACCTGAGCTTCTTGAGGTGTTGAGGACTTAAGCAGTTTATTCAATTCGTACTGCAGACTTTCTAGTGACTCGCGGGAAGTAGCATCCTTCCACAATTCCGACTGCTTTAAAGGAGCCATCTAAAAATGAAAAACGAATAATAATGATTAATTCGAGACATGCGAAAAATACATACATATTTCTCGAATTTTCTTGGAATTATTAAATTTTCGGCAATCTAATCAAATTCATAAGCGTTTTGGCCCCGATGCCGGGGCCATTTCCCGGTACACTCGTATTATATAAATAAAATAAAGATGTTTTAAATATATTTTTAATCAAAAATATTAAGCCATTTACCCATTTTTCTAAAAAAATTGACTACGTCCACCCAAAATTTAGAGCGGTTGCACTTATGAGTGAGTACCAAATTAATTTAACGTTTCAAATTAAAAGTTCCGTGCCTAAAGATTCGACTGCGAGCATTACAGACAAGTCCGATTCCACAATAATCACAACGTTCGTCTACTGTTCAATTAAACGAACGCAAGACCAATCTAGGGACCAGTTAGCTTAGGAGGCCAGTCAGAGGGACTTTATTGAGCTGAATAAAATGGCCCAGGAAATTATCAACTTCTGAAAGTATAAAAATAACTTGATTCATAGTTCATAGATAATCAAGCAATTTGACAAAAAATTCGATTTGCATTATTGATACCGATTTTAACTTGTCTTCCCAGGAATTTTTCTCATTCCGCATTCGGGTAATACGTCTTAACTACCTTGGCTTATATGTCAACCCCGAATTCGTTGTCTAATACCGCATTCAGTGATCGGACCGAGGCCTCGGCCTCGGCCTCGGCAATCCTCGGCGTTTTTTAGAGCCTCGGCCTCGGCGCCGAGGGCGAAGCTGAAAAGTGCCGAGGCGCCGAGGGTTAAAATCAAATTTGTATAAGTTTAATATATCCGTTAAATATTAACTATTTAGAATGCATCTGCAGTACACAGGCTGTTTCTTACCTATTGGCTTTTCTTATGGTTTTAGGCGCGTACCCAGTTACACCAAGTTACATACAGCAAAGTGCCAATTGATATTCATATGATGACTAACTTTATTTCTCATGCTCGCTACATGGATCGGAAAGTACAGCGCAGAGAAAATAATCGTAATATTAAACACTTTATCTAACTAAAATAAATGTTTATATGTTTATTGTTGTTAGCCAGAATTCTGATTTTAATCTGATGAAGCAGATAATTCATCATCAAAATCCAGATCATCTGAATCAGAGTTAGCCTCATCCATTTCGCCTTGTTATGCTATCGCATCATCGTCGTCGTCATCGTTTATCAGATTCTTTAAAGTCACACTATTATAACCAACTGCTTTGAGATTATGCTTTACAAAAAGGAGTTTTTAAACATTTGTCTGTCATTCATTCACCACAGCTTTTCTATTCTTCCGACCGCATTGTTATGAATTATTTTTTATTTTTGAGGTTTTGTGTATCAATATCACTGATTAAGTATCCTACAGACCTTCCTGCATAGCATATAGTTCCTATTTTAACCCTAACGTAGAGCTCAGGCTCGTATACAGGGGGATTGGGGGAAAGTGCCCCTTTCGAAATAAAATGTGAGAATAATCGCGAAAGACTTTTTGCGCTTCGCGTTGAATTTCACAATGATAATTTGTACAACCAAAAGCGTCTTTTTGCTACATGGATCGGAAAGTACAGTCGCTACATGCAGAGGCGGATTTAAGGGGGCGGCCGCTCCCCATTGGCCAAAATATTTGGCGAGATAAAGAATGGATATGCAATCTTCAATGATTTATGGTCGTCAGTGACCATAATTTCTCAAATTTTTCCGATACCTATTAATGACATTTATTTACTTTCTTGGCGACAGGGCCCGGTTTCACCATAAGTTTACGACTCCTAAGAGTCCTACGACTTCCGTTTTACGGGAAAATCGGGTTTCACCAATTTTTTTACGAGTTAAGAATTACGACTACGAGTTATGAGTAACGAGCAACGGGTTAAGAGTTCGTATTACGAGGGTTTCACCAGGATTTCCGTAGGACTCATAAAAACTCATTTTGTACGAGTACTTTTTGGACCTTTTTACGAGTACTCGTAATAAAATGTATATCTTTTCTGTTGCGTATGACATTCTTCGTTAGTCATTGTCTTTGTTTTAAACAGCATAATTATGTAATTAATTGCAGATTTCATGCCGCTCGATAGAAAAACATAGAAAGTGTTATGAAATGTTCAGGATTTAGTCAACAAGAATTGATAGGCTTCTCAGAAAATTTATAACTTTAAATAAAAACGAAAATAATAATATTAGTAATAATAATAATGACGATAATAACTATAATAATAATAATAATAATTATTATTATTATTATTATAATACTGATACTAATAATAATAATAATAATTAATATTATTATTATTATTATTAATATTATTAATATTATTAATATTAATAATATTATTATATTAATAATAATAATAATAATTATTATTATTATTATTATTATTATTATTATTATTATTATTATAATTTATAAACGAAATCAATTAAATCAGATTCAGAGACGTTACGAAGCTAAAAGTATATCACAGCGTATTATTTCAATTTTCAAATTTAACAAATCATTCTTAGTTGTCATTAATACGTACATAAAATATGCAGTCGGCTCTTTTCCGAAGGAAGTGCGATGAAATTCTAACTTTCAGAAATCCAATCAAAAATGTCTGATTTCCGCAACTCATGCAAAATGTCTAAGTGATTGTAATATTTTTCATAAAAAAGCTGCGAACATTACTAGCAAGGGCTAAAGAAATAAGATTTCGAATTACTACTCAAGAATGCAGCTTAAGAATCGAATTTTATGGGATTTCTCTAAAACATTTTTTGAAAAATATATTATTTTTTAATGCTAATCTTCTTACCCTTTACATGTGCTGCCAGTATATGTATTATGTAGGTGTGTGCACGAAAGTGAAGCAAATTGAGAAAAAACAAATCAGAAAACTATTAAACGCACTAGTCTGCCACTTTCTTTACGAGTCCTACGGACCTCTTTTTGATCCCTGATAATATTACAAAATTTACGAATCTCTTCACTCGTAACATTCGATCGTGATATCTGGTGAAACCGCCCAGCCGTTATTCGTGAAAAAACACTCGTAAAAAGTACTCGTAGAACTCGTAACACGTAGCCCGTGGCTCGTAAATCTCAGTTTTTGGTGAAACGGAATTTGTAGCACTCGTAGCCCGTACTCATGAAACCGTCACCCGTAACTCCTAGCTCGTAGCTTTATGGTGAAACCGGGACCTGGAAGCCCTTTTCTGTTCATGTAGGTTTCAAAACAATTTTAACAGCAGAAACAGCTATTTTTGCATAGTTTTCTTCTATTTTCAATAAAAATTTCAATGTTTTGCATCAAATGCTATAAATACAGGAAATCAAGCAGTAAATCATGCTTCTAGACGTCTATCCGCCTTAATTTTGCAAATTTTCGGCGCTTCGCGCCAGATTTTTGTTAAAATCTTAGAAATTTAATAATTTTTTTGCACAAAATTGTCAAAAATTCTAAAATTTTAAGAAAAATATTACTTCAAAAGTGATTTTGTGTAAAAGTATACAATGTAAAACACCAATAAATGCTATTTCGCGCGTTGAGGGCAAAATTTTGGACCTGTTTTTGACTTTTTTAGAAAAGTTTGTATACCGCCCCCTCCCGCTACTGGATGGATCAGAAAGTACAGTAATTCTCGCATTCGTCTGCTACCATAAAACGTTCAAAGACTCTTTTTTGTAAAGCACAATCTCAAAGCAATTGGTTATAATAGTGTGACTTTAAAGAATCTGATAAAGGCTAACGACGACGATAACGCGATAGCACAACAAGGCGAAATAGATGAGGCTAACTTTGATTCAGATGATCTAGATTTCGATGATGAATTATCTGCTTCATCAGATTGAAATAAAAATTCTGGCCAACACCAATAAACATTTCTTCTAGTTCGATAAAGTGTTAAATATTACGATTATTCTCTAGCTCATGGACACATACAAAATTTTCTGAGAGTACTATTTATGGGTATAGGTATATAAGCTTGACCTCGGCATTACCCTCGGCCTCGGCCTCGGCCTCGGCCGAGGCCAGTGATCGGACCGAGGGTTACTTTTGGACCCTCGGCCTCGGCCGAGGCCGAGGCGACTTAAAATCCTTGCCTCGGCCGAGGCCGAGGGTAATGCCGAGGGTCAAGCTTATATACCTATACCCATAAATAGTACTCTTAGAATATTTTGTGTGCATATGAGCTAGAGAATAATCGTAATATTAAACACTTTATCGAATGTCAAACAATTCATTTTTATTTTCAATAATAGTTGATTAAATGTGTGAAGGATTTATTGAATAAAGTCAGCAGCATGAAAACATACTTAATTTAACAAGTTGCCTTTGATGAAGACTTGGAAAAGTTTATAAAAAATATGGCTGAACAAGCACTTAAAAACTTTTATTACTATAAATAAGAAAACAGTGTCGAAGAAATAAACGAACAAACGAAATAAGATAAGTAAAGACAGAACTGTAGCCATTGTTGTGCTCGCTTTTACAGTAATGCATATTTAAACACGTTTTTTCAGTCATCCAATTCTGGTGTGGCAGGTAATATGACGGAAACTGCACTGTACTTTCCGGTCATAGTTTCCCAAGGTCCAGAGATGAGGGAAGGGTGAAATCCCAAAATGGGGGACCAGTAAATTAAGTAGTGTCTTTGTATGAGCGAACAAATTTTTGTAGATATTTTATATAAATATATTTTTAAACATACACATTTTTACATACTGCCAGTGTGTGACCTGCAACTGGCATGCAGTCCTAAACAGTGTTTTTCTGTGCAAGATACCTTTTTACGTGTGCAAAGATGGTATCCAAAAGTCTTTGAACATTTTGTAAATGCAAATTTTTGTGTACTATTATAGTATTGTACAGTAGCGATTTAGTGTGGTAAAACAGGGCTTTTCGACCTCTGGTAGTGTATCTTAGCTAATTCCTGGGTTTCTGAATATTTGACATTTTTCCATTCTAAATGCAAATTCTACTATTTTAAAGATATATAGGACAGACAATTACTGATGCGCCGAAAATTTTCGGAAATTTTAAACCTTTTTACAGTTTTTGTCTCTCCAAAAATCTTTGTGTATGTAGATGGTCCTGAAAAGATTCTGTACATTATGAAAAATCTTTGCCGAATACAAAAAACCGTGGCCCTAAATGTGATAATTCGGCTTGAATTTAGTTGATAATATTAGTTCGGCGCGAAGCGCCGAAATTTTTATCAGCTTTTGATGAAATTTACACATAAAATTCGACTGAGAAAGCTAAAACAACTTGTACTACAAAAGCAGAAATATTACAGATATTGTAATATGCCAATTAAATCTTGTAATAAGCACTACTGTGCGTAGAAATCCAATGCAACATCTGGATAAATTAGTCAATTTTTTCTTTGAATGGCAAAAAAGTGCAAAGTTATTAAATAGTACTTATTTTGCATAAAATTTTTAAAAACAGTATAAATAGATACAAAACATTTTTAAATCTGCATAAAGATGCCTAGATTACACAAAAATTGATTTTGGAGTGTTTATTTCCCCTGCTTCAATCTAAATACAGTATATTAGCGATATTTTGCGCGAAGCGCCGAAAATTTTTTGAAATTTCCTAAAATATACTGAAAAACGATATAATAAATATCACTTTGTCCAAGAAAGTATTTTAACATTGTATAAAAATGGCTCCAAAAAATGCACGAGCCGAAATTGATTTTTGGCAAAACCTGCATTTATTGGCCTTTTTTAGGTGCATTTTTGCGATTTTCGGCCGAAAATTCGTGATCATTTACCCCCTCTCCCATAAAAATGGCCGAAAACCATACGTGTAACAGGGGGTTTGGGGAATTCCCCATTTACCCAGGGTTGGACATCCTCCCCACACCCTTCCCTCCAACGTCAACCCACCCTCCCCACTTTTGGCGAAAATTTGCGCTTTGTTGGCTATTTTTAGGTGCTTTTGCCATTTTTGACATAAGATTAGAGTCGCTAATCCCCCTCCTTCTAAAAATGGCCAGGGACCCCTACCCGAAATTTCAAGCCGTTACATGTATGCCGAGGAGCCCCTTACGAAAATTTTGAGCTGTTGCATGCATGCTTCATAGTGATAGTTTGTCTATTTACTCTTGCTCACATTCAAAAATACTGTATCACTTCGTGAAATTCTAATAGTTAGCTGCACTTTTGCCATAGTAAAAATTAACTTCAAAAATTATTCAAAAGGTTTGCACCAAAAATCGTCTGACAGTGACTTGAGTCTTGTACCTTGAGAGGAGGGTTATAACCCTCCCTCACCCCCCTTTGGGAATGTGTGTTTCCGATCCATGTAGCGAGCATGAGAATTAAAACTAAGTCATCACATGAATAATAAATTGGCACTTTGCTGTATGTAACTTGGTGTAACTGGGTACGCGAGTAAAACCATAAGAAAAGTCTATAGGTAAAAAATAGCCTGTGTACTGCAGATGTATTCTAAATAGTTAATATTCAACGGATATATTAAACTTATTCAAATTTGATTTTAACCCTCGGCGCCTCGGCACTTTTTAGCTTCGCCCTCGGCGCCGAGGCCGAGGCTCCAAAAAACGCCGAGGCTTGCCGAGGCCGAGGCCAGGCCTCGGTCCGATCACTGGCCGAGGCAAGGATTTTAAGTCGCCTCGGCCTCGGCCGAGGCCGAGGGTCCAAAAAGTACCCTCGGCCCGATCACTGACCGCATTCCAATCTCTTTCTAAACTAATTCATAGGTACCTTAATCATTGCAAGCTTTACGAGCAAATCACGTCGAAAACTAAGGTATTTCAGTGATTTCCGGAAATAAAACGCCAAACGATTCTTAAGTTCACGTAAATAGCAAAAGAGAGAAGATAAAAGCAGCTGCATAAAGCGAACAGAGCTATGGCTAATAAGACATAAACAACAGTTATAGTAAACTACAGCGCACGATTTAAACTGAACGAGGAAATTTGTGTAAAATGCAATATATTTACGGCGTCTCCTAAAATGAAAAGAGGATCCCCAAGTGAGCTAGAATCACAAAAAGTAAATGGATGAATTTATTATAAAAGCAAGATGAATTTCAGATTTCAACGTCAGAATGACCGGACATGAAACTAAAATTTCTGAACGTTTATTACCACACATCTACACAGGGGCTTAGCCACTAAGCAGTGTCTGGCTTCTATATTCTCGGACTCAGGTCCGGCTTAGATTTGTATAAGACGAACACAAGGCAGTGTTCAATTTTGATGTCGTATGTTCCGATATTGTATCTTTAAAAGTTTAAACATTGAAGTCGGATTCGAGTCTGAAAATAAGGAAACTGGACCCAGGATTTTATTTCGGGGTGCCAGCAGTGATCGGACCGAGGGTACTTTTTGGACCCGAGGCCGAGGCCGAAGCCGAGGCCGAGGCGACTTAAAATCCTTGCCTCGGCCGAGGCCGAGGGTAATGCCGAGGGTCAAGCTTATATACCTATACCCATAAATAGCACTCTTAGAATATTTTGTATGTACATGAGCTAGAGAATAATCGTAATATTTAACACTTTATCGAACTAAAACAAATGTTTATTGGTGTTAGCCAGAATTTTTATTTCAATCTGGTGAAGCACATAATTCATCATCGAAATCTAGATCATCTGAATCAAAGTTAAGTAGCCTCATCTATTTCGCCTTGTTGTGCTATCGCGTTATCGTCGTCATCAGCCTTTATCAGATTCTTTAAAGTCACACTATTATAACCAACTACTTTGAGATTGTGCTTTACAAAAAGAGTTTTTGAACGTTTTATGGTAGCAGACAAATGCGAGAATACTGTACTTTCTGATCCATCCAGTAGCGGGAGGGGGCGGTATACAAACTTTTCCAAAAAAAGTCAAAAACAGGTTCAAAATTTTGCCCTTAACGCGCGAAATAGCATTTTTCGGTGTTTTACATTGTATACTTTTACATAAAATCACTTTTGAGTCATATTTTTTTTAAATTTTAGAATTTTCGACAATTTTGTGCGAAAAAATCCTTAAATTTCTAAGACTTTAACAAAAATCTGGCGCGAAGCGCTGAAAAATTTGCAAAATTAAGGCGGACAGACGTCTAGAAGCATGATTTACTGCTTGATTTACTGTATTTATAGCATTTGATGCGAAACATTGAAATTTTTTTTATTGAAAATAGAAGAAAACTATGCAAAAATAGCTGTTTCTGCTGTTAAAGTTGTTTTGAAAGCTACATGAACAGGAAAGGGCTTCCAGGGCCCGGTTTCACCGCAAAGCTACGAGTTACGACTTACGGGTGACGGTTTCACGAGTACGGGCTACGAGTGCTACAAATTTCCGTTACACCAAAAACTGAGATTCACGAGCCACGGGCTACGAGTTACGAGTTCTACGAGTACTTTTTACGAGTGCTTTTTCACGAATAACGGCTGGGCCGTTTCACCAGATATTACGATCGAATGTTACGAATGAAAAGATTCGTAAATTTTGATAATATTATGAGGGATCAAAAAGAGGTCCATAGGACTCGTAAAGAAGTAGCAGACTAGTGCGTTTCATAGTTTTCTAATTTGTTTTTTCTCAATTTGTTTCACTTTCGTGCACACACCTACATAATACATATACTGGCAGCACATGTAAAGGGTAAGAAGATTAGCATTAAAAAATAATATATTTTTCAAAAAATGTTTTGGAGAAATCCCATAAAATTCGATTCTTAAGCTGCATTCTTGGAATAGAAATTCGAAATTTATTTCTTTAGCCCTTGTTAGTAATGTTCGCAGCTTTTTTATGAAAAATATTACAATCACTTAGACATTTTTTCATGGATTGCGGAAATCAGACATTTTTGATTAGATTTCTGAAAATTAGAATTCCATCGCACTTCCTTCGGAAAAGAGCCGACTGCATATTTTATGTACGTATTTATGACAACTAAGAATGATTTCTTAAATTTGAAGATTGAAATAATACGCTTTGATATACTTTTAGCTTCATAACGTCTCTGAATCTGATTTAATTGATTTCGTTTATTAATTATAATAGTTATAATAATAATAATAATTATTATTATTATTAATATTATTATTAGTATTAGTATAATAATAATAATTATTATTATTAGTATTAGTAATATTCTTATTATTAGTATTATTATAATTATTATTATTATTTTTATTGTTATTATCGTGATCATTATTATTATTAATATTACTATTTTCATTATTATTATTTTTTCATTTTTATTTAAAGTTATAGATTTTCTGAGAAGCTTATTTATTCTTGTTGACTAAATCTTAAACATTTCTTAACACTTTCTATGTTTTTCTATCGAGCGGCATAAAATCTGCAATTAATTACATAATAATGCTGTTTATAACAGAGACAATGACTAACGAAGAATGTCATACGCAACAGAAAAGATATACATTTTATTACGAGTACTCGTAAAAAGGTCCAAAAAAGTACTCGTAAAAAATGAGTTTTTATGAGTCCTACGGAAACCCTGGTGAAACCCTCGTAATACGATCTCTTAACCCGTTGCTTGTTACTCATAACCATAGGTGGGCAGCACCAAAATTCTGGGGGGGAAATTTCTGGGAGAGGTGACAAAATTTTTAAAGGTCAAAAAATGGTCTTAAAAGTGGTCGTATGGCAAAAAACACAATTTTTCGACGTTTCTCATCAAGCTCAATCCAATGGCATCAAAAAATTGCTAAAAAAACAAAAAAAAATTTTCTGGGGAGGGGGTATTTTGATTTCTGGGGGGTATTTCAACTTCTGGGGGTGTATACCCCCCCAACCCCCCCCCCCCCACACGCCCATGTGTGCTCATAACTCGTAGTCGTAATTCGTAACCCGTAAAAAGATGGTGAAACCCGATTTTCCCGTAAAACGGAATTCGTAGGACTCTTAGGAGTCGTAAACTTATGGTGAAACCGGGCCCAGGTCGCCAAGAAAGTAAATAAATGTCATTAATAGGTATCATCCGGCGCGTAGCGCCGGAAACATTTAATAAATTATGGTCACTGACGGCTAAAAATCATTGCAAATTGCATATCCATTCGTTATCTCGCCAAATATTTTGGCAAATGGGGAGCGGCCGCCCCTTAAATCCGCCTCTGCATGTAGCGACTATACTTTCCGATCCATGTAGCTAAAAGACGCTTTTGGTTGTACAAATTATCATTGTGAAATTCAACGCGAAGCGCGAAAAGTCTTTCGCGATTATTCTCACATTTCATTTCGAAAGGGTACTTTCCCCCAATCCCGCTGTATATGAGCCTGAGCTCTACGTTAGGGTTAAAATAGGAACTATATGCTATGCAGGAAGGTCGGTAGGATACTTAATCAGTGATTCTGACACACAAAACCTCTAAAATAAAAATAATTCACGACAATGCGGTGAAAGAATAGAAAATCTGTGGTGAATGAATGACAGACAAATGTTCAAAAACTCTTTTTTGTAAAGCATAATCTCAAACACACATTCTCATAGGGTGAGGAGGGTATTACCCCACCTCAGGGTCCGAGACTTGAATCACTGTCAGACGATTTTGAGCTATCAAACGTTTTCTGCAATGATTTTTGGGTACAAAAGCAGCGCAGATGTTAAAAATTTTTCGGCGCTTCGCGCCGACTAGTACATTTCTGTTTTATTTACCCATAAAATACCTAGAATGAAGTTAAAATGATCTGAAAAGTCAAAATTTTTGATGAATTCTTATATTTTTTACTTACAAGAGTGACGAAACTAGTCAAGATGGGACAAAAAGTAGTTAAAAATGCAGTTTTTCACATTAAAACATGCTATATAGGATGTTTTCAGCGTTTTGCATATTTGACCTGAAAAAAGGCTAGAAATCTAGATTTAGTGGTCTCAAATTTAGGGATTTCACCCCCTCTGAACTTTCTACCTTGGGAAACTATGATCTCAAAGCAGTTGGTTATAATAGTGTGACTTTAAAGAATCTGATAAACGATGACGACGACGATGACGCGATAGCACAACAAGGCGAAATGGATGAGGCTAACTCTGATTCAGACGATCTAGATTTTGATGATGAATTATCTGCTTCATCAGATTAAAATCAGAATTCTGGCTAACAACAATAAACATATGCATAAACATTTATTTTAGTTAGATTAAGTGTTTAATATACAATTATTTTCTCTGCACTGTACTTTCCGATCCATGTAGCGAACATGAGAAATAAAACTTAGTCATCATATGAATATCAATTGGCACTTTGCTGTATGTAACTTGGTGTAACTGGGTACGCGCCTAAAACCATAAGAAAAGCCAATAGGTAAGAAACAGCCTGTGTACTGCAGATGCATTCTAAATAGTTAATATTTAACGGATATATTAAACTTATTCAAATTTGATTTAAACCCTCGGCGCCTCGGCACTTTTCAGCTTCGCCCTCGGCGCCGAGGCCGAGGCTCCAAAAAACGCCGAGGCTTGCCGAGGCCGAGGCCGAGGCCTCGGTCCGATCACTGGGTGCCAGTGAGGTGTTACAATTTTCCAATATACATAATAACATAAATAATGTATCGCATATCTCAAAAACCATTGAACCGTTAGGAGCTATGCTAAAATAATGACATTTCATAGCGTTTCTCGACGAAATCTAAAGCATTTTACAGAAAAAATCTAACTTTTTTGCTCGATTTCAAACTTGGATACAAAAAACTTACCGTTTACGCTATCTGCATGACTGATTGATTTCTCATTAAGCAGCCCAAGCTCGACACGAAAAATTTCGAAATTCTCGCCTTTGCTTTATTGTAGTTTTCCAAATAAAAATAGTACAGAAAATTTATGAAAAAAGGGAAACTTCTACATAGCTACCGTGTTTAAGTCGAGCCCGAGCTTTCAGGATAACATATATAATAGAAAAATAAGAAATCCGGTTATTTTCAGTTAGCTACTTCAAAAGCGCGCTAAAAACTGTTTTGGGTGTCGTATTTTTTTATTTGAGGGGGCGGACCCCCACGTACGTAGGCGCGGTTGGTTAGATCCCCAAAATACAGCAGATCCTCCGAAATCGATAGACCTCTGGCATTTAATTTTCGGCATGTTTTCGGGATTTTTGTAAGTTTTAAAACACTAAGCTAGGACCCCAGAATTAGGCTGCTGCCCACGTATGCCCCCGTCTCCGACTGGTTACGCCCCTCCATATACAGCATAGGAACTCTAGGAGGGTCAAATCCTAAAATAATTAGTCAAAAGTGCCTTTTTGGCATACACATAACATCTTGAACTTCCGGGAGGGGTTGCCGGTCATTTTTAGGAAGGAAGAGGTAAGATCACTTCCATTTTTGGTCAAACTGGCAAAAAGAACACCTTGAAATAGTTTAAAAACGTAAGTTTTCGCCAAAAATCGAAAGCGAAAGAGAGATATCAAAAATTTTTAGACTTTGGAAGGAGTCCCCCACCCCTTGTAATACGTCTGCTTTATTGGCCTAAAAACGATGGGTAAGCGTCAAAAAAACTATTTTTCATGTTTCTGACGATACGCGTATTTTCCAGAGCACAAAAACCTAAAAATATGTCAAAAAAATTCAAGTAAACTGAACAAAATATAATCAAAAAATCGTGATACTCTAAACCAAAAGATGGATAAAAACGCCTGAAACAGCATATTTCTGAGGATTTTTGAAAAATAAACGATGTTTTTTGACGTTTTAGACAAGCTCGTTCTTTCTAAAATAAAAACAATTTTTACAATTTTGAAAAACTTCGAAAAAATTATGTAAATTTAACAAAAATATAGTCTAAATATGTGTCCGAAACTTTGAGACTTTTAAGCCAAAACTGAGCTAAAAACGCTAAAAAACATACTTCTTACAACTTTCCGAAAATCAACAACAAATCTGGGGGTCGCAGCCATTTTGCAGGTGTCAGTTGCCATTATGGGGGTCAATCCCCCAATCCCCTCGAGTACACGTATCGTCAGTACAGCTGCCAGTATGTTAGGATTAAACCATCCAACCCCCAAGTGAATGTATGAGTTTACAGTATGCTCCAAATATCTAGACCATTGTAGTATCAGATCAATTTTTTCTAGAAAAAAACTTTATTAGTTTTTTATACTCAGTATATAAGTGATTCTTCGTGCATTCCAAGCCCACCTACTAACCTTGTAAGAAACTTTTGACAAATAAAGAAGCGCCCCAACCCCGTAAATACGGCTTGTCAACAATAAATATTCTTCATTAATGTGCTACGCATCAGTGGTTTTCGAGCAAGTTAATGTGCAGGTAACCAAGGCATCATCGATTCGTGATGTATAAAGACTTAAGACAATGTAATGTTTGTTATCAGTTTATTGACTTTTATGTTGATAAGGCATGGTCAAACTTCTTAGGATGTTTCCTGCCCTATATATCGGTACCAATACTTCTTTATTAATTACACCAACAATGCTACATACAAACAGGCTGAGTGAGTATGAATACAGACAAAGACAAATAATTTGATCCTGACGGTGAAGTGATAGGAATTGAAAAATCAAATGTTTTTACACAAAGAATATCATATTTGTTACTTGCAAATTTCTTGGTGAAAAACGATGCGCTTTCCACTTGGTATTTTTTGTACTCGGCAAAGATTTTTCCCAATGTACAAAGACTTTTCAGGACCGTCTTTGTACATAAACAAAGATTTTTGGGAAGACAAAAATTGCAAAAAAGGTCTGAAATTCGGAAAATGCGTGTTGTATATACTTTTATAATGGCAGAAATTGCATTTTAAAAGAAAAATGTCGAAGTTTTTGGCGCTTCGCGCCATTTTTAGACGATTCTTAGTGATTTTTGCCCTTGGAGACCCAAAAATTAGCTAAAAAACACTACCAAAAGTCGAACGACTCTGTTTTTGCCACAATAAAATTGCTACTGTATATACCATATTATAGTACCCAAAAATTTGTGTGTACAAAATGTACAAAGATTTTTGGGAAGACAAAAACTGTAAAAACGTATAAAATTCCCAAAAATTTTCGGTGCTTCGCGCCGAAATGAGTAATTGTTTGTCCTATATATCTTTAAAATAGCAAATTTCCATTTAGAGTGGAAAAAATGTGAGATTCTTCGGCGCTTCGCGCCGTTTTGAGACAATCTTTAGTAATTTTTGGCATCAGAAACCCAGAAATTAGCTAAAATACACTACCAAAGATCGAAAACCCTGTTTTAGCACTCTAAATCGCTACTGTAGTATATCATAGTACACAAAAATTTGCATGTACAAAATGTACAAAGACTTTTGGGGACCATCTTTGTACATGTACAAACGGACCTTGTACAAAAAAAACACTGTTTCCACTAGCTGACTATTTTCTTTTAGTGACATGCGTGCGTAAGCCGTAAAATTGAAATAACACCCCTACACCATACATGTAAGAGAGAGAGGATTGAAGAACCCCACCCAAAGCTAATTGTTTCCCCATCCCCCAGAGCCAGAAAATTTTTGACCTCTACCCCCTAACGATTTTTCGAAAAAATTGAATTTTTTTGGCCGTTTTTGGCCAAAAATTGGAGGTCATTCACCCCAACCCCCTAAAAATGGCCGGGCACTCCACCCTAAATTTCAAGCCTTTACATGTATGCCATACACGTATACTTGAGGAAGAGAGAAATAAGCGACTCATCAGCCTATAGTCAGCTGACCTTCATAAAAATCGGTATCTTTAGCTTTTTTCAAATTTTTGGCTAAAATACACTTCCAAACAAAAATCGAGACTATGCTCACGATTTTCGAAGCAAATGATACTTCCATGTGTTATCGATCGCAAAATCCGCATATTTGTAGTTTTTAACAGAAAGGTGAAAGTCCGCTATCTTAATCCAAAAAGACGGCGAACTAAAAACCGCCCAAAATTTCGATCTGTTATATGGGACTATATCATGGAAAACGTGTGCGCTCATAGCGACAATAATAGCGTGGAAAAATTAAGCTCGTTAAAAGAATCCTAGCATATGGATGATTTTCGGCAAGTTCGACACTGATGATAAAAAGTCAGAACTTTTACATCGCCCCAAATGGCCTTATACCATCTAGAAACTAAAAGTTTAAATCAAAGAACAATAATTGAGCCATCCCATACACTCCTATAAAAACTATTATAACGGTGAGAAAAAGTAATATAACGGTGAAAAACGTCAAGAAAAGCATTTACGCATTTAGGCTGTTTACTTTGGCTATAAGTTGCTAAAAAGATACGATTAAGGTGTTTACAAGTAAAATTGAAAATTGTCACAATAGTTACAATTATGGAAGATGCTTTTGGCACATGTAAAATAGATTAATTGTCAATTTTCGCGCATGTCTAATTTAAACATTTAGGCGTCGTTTTTCAGCTTAGCTGAAAAGAAGGCGGGCAGCTAAAACTTTACGTGCATTTGTCGTGTTTTTCGCTACCTACTGCTCTGCTCTGAAGTTGTTAAAATTCTCGGATTTCCGTTCGGCACTGCATAAAGCCCAATTTATGTTGGCGCCTCACTAGTTACCAAGACCATGCATTACTCATGCAATAAAAAAAACAATAGCGATCCTATCAATTCTCTCTCGAATAATTGACGATGAATGTAAAAATGACAAAGACTAAAAATTGAGATAAACCTCTCACTCTCTAACTCATTCAAAACAACAGTGAGTACTCTGTCCAGGTAGGAGATTAAGACATTGAAACATTTATGAAGTTTTTGCAATGAACTTTTATACAGCAAGAGAACGCTCTTTCGTGAACGTAAATGTACGAGGGGGATATGGGGGATTCTCCAATCTCCACCCAAAGTCGGACGTCCCACCATCCCCAAAGCCAGAAAATTTTTGACCCCACCCCCATTTTTGTAAAAAATTGAATTTTTCGGCCGTTTTTAGGCATTTTTCGGCCAAAAAATGGAAGTCATTCACCCTCCCCCTAAAAATGGCCAGGACCCCACTTCCCAAAAATTTCAATACGTTATAGTATGGGTACCATTATTCTTGCTTGCCTTCTAGTGATTCTGAAGACATCTGACGACAGTAGAAAAAACTGTTTCTCCTCCGAGATAAAATTCTTGACTGGAGCTTTAATTAAGAACTTCATTAAAATCATAGAAAAATATGAATAAATGAACCTCGATCAGACAAAACGCTACCAAAGTTGCTTCATAAGAATGACTACTTCACTCCTTCAAATATGAAAAATCAGTTCTAGTCACTTTAGAATTAACGTTTCATTGAAAGGAGCATTCATACTTTGAGGGAGTTGAGGAGGGATAGTCTTCGCCTCCCCAGATATTTTTCGCCTTCCATAAATTTATTCATTCCCCCTCAGAATTTACGATTTTGGATAAAAATCGAAAAAATCATATAAAAGGTATTGTTTTAAGCGTTTTTAACGATCTATTGCTCAGAAGTGCCAAATTTTAACGCCATTTTTTGGCTATATTTTGTTCAATTTACTCTATTTTTTCAAATTCTTGCAAAATTTCTCCAATGTTTTTCTGTTCTAAAAAGAAAGCGCATCGACAATAACGTCAAAAAATTGTGTTTTTGTCTGACGAATACTCATTTCTGAGCCCAAAAAGGGAACTTTAGAAAAATTTTCGGTTTCACCTCGCAGAATCCCATATTGTTTATACATATCACGACAGAAGCGCTAGAAATCATTGAAACATAAATTTTCATTCAATTAATGAAATGAAACAAGACGGGGTTCTAATCTTTTTTTCTAATCTTTTTTTCTAATCTTCTAATCGTTCTAATTAATGATCGACCGATGCCCTGGCCCCGGCTATCCCCGGCCATTTTTCAGCATCCCCGGCCCCGGCCGGGGCAAGGTCAAAAAATGGCCGGGGCCGGGGAAATTCGTATTTTGTACAGGGTGTGATACTACCACTTATTTATCAATGTTAATTTTGAGATCTGTACAGATTCGACCATATGTATACTTAGTCCTTGTTAAATCTTTGCCACTGTGTATAAATGAGCTTTTACTGAATAAATGTTCAGGACAATCTGCATGTTTTCGATTCCTTCACTTGACTCATTAAACCAAATGCTACTTTTATCTCATTTATCTGTAGCTAGTGACTAAAAGATTTAGAGTTGACAAAAACATTCTATTTTCTAGTTGGAAATTGTATATGTATTACCTTTTTCAAAAACTATTTTACAATAAACACTTTTACATTTGATTGAATGGGAACCGCCTGCTTTAAAACGCGCTTCTTGAGTAATAGTTATTAGGACGGAACTTAATTATAGGCGAATGTAAACTACGCTGCAGAATTGCGTTCGATCCGACAAATTATATATGTCTCATTTATTACATCCAATACCTATTCCGCCCAATCGCTACATGTCTGTGATTCCACTATAACACGTTTCTTGTGTATTAGTTATTGCAGCGGAAGTGAATAATAGGCGGAAGTAAACTTAAACTACACTGCAAAATTGCGACCGATCCCATAAGCTATACATTTCTTATTCATTACGTCCAATACCTATTCCGCCCAATCGCTACATCTCTGTGATTCCACTACTTCTGTTTCTCGTTTTGTTAGTAATGATTATTACTTCTGTTTTTCATCGGAGCTTTCTCATTTATATTCAAAGTCTTTGTTTCTTATTTTAAATTGCTTGAAAAATTATGCTCTGTTAGTGCATTGACTGTGTGCCATCTTTTCTACTCGCTTCCAGACATGCACAGTAAAAAATTTCTGGGGGGTTGACATCGAAAAATTTGTTAAAGTGCCTTTTTCTTACCGTAAAAACGCTTGATATGCATTGAAAACGCGATTTCAGCATTTCTGATGATGCTCTTTCTTTCTAGAACAAAAAACCACGGAAAAACTTCGGAAAATTGCATTAAATTGATCAAAATATAGTCAGAAAGTGACTATTTTATGCCAATTAAATTTGACAATTTTGAGCCATTTGAACGCTAAAACCGCTTACATCTATCTAGATACTTCCTATGATTTTTCTAAAAAAGTGTGAATTCTGGGTGGTGAAAAATTTGGGGGGTGAAAAGCCCCCAAACTCCCCCATGATCATGTATGCTCGCTTCTATAAGTTGGCTCTAAAAAAAACCTCAGCCCGCCTATTAAATCTGTGTCCAGCGAACTCTGAATTCAAGTCAGCTCGTGATCTAGCTAATGGTTCAGGAATTCGATTGAAGCCAGAAAATCTTCAGAAGCTCTTATTTCTGAAGCATAATTTGCGAGCAATCGGATTCAATACGTGGAAGCTCCCAAGCACTTAAGCTGATGAACATGTAGAATGCGGCGCGAGTAGCAGCAGTAGCAGTAGTGGAGATTCAAACAATATTGAGTGTAATAATAGCAGCGACATAGAAGTTATTGATGATTCAGACAATAAAACACTGGACTAAATGTTTCTTGTGATATAAATAGTAATAAAACTTGATTTGAGAAGGCGCGCCTAACTTTTGCGCTTGCCATTCACTACTGAATGAAGCAGTCGCTCATTATTTCTCTTCCTACGCCCACCCTAAGTATGTGTCATGCAATAATATTTTCCTTGTCTGACTCCGGCCCCCGGCCCCGGCCGGGGGCGGGGATTTTTTCAGCCCCGGTACCGCCCCGGCCCCAGCCAAAGTCGCCCCTGTCGATCACTAGTTCTACTCTTATTCTAAGTATTAGTTGCGTGATCAAAAGTGACTTATGACTCTGTCGTTAAAATAAAGAAAAAATAGGAAGCAACAAATATATATTCGAAGTCTCATACGTACTAAGTAAGTAGCATACATGTATCAGGGGGATTCCCCCACCTAAAGTTAATTCACAAAGTCAGAAAATTTTTGACCCCCTTTTCTGGCAGAAACTTGCGTTTCGTGGCCATTTTTAGGACTTTTTTACATTTTTAGCAGTTTTCTGTGATTTCTGGCCAAAAATTAAAGGTAATTTACCCCAACCCTGAAAATGGCCGACATCCCCACCAAAAATTTCAAGCTTTTATGCTAAACAGTCTATTCAATAAAACAATGTGCATGCCTATATAGAGATCAATAATCAGCGCTTTAGAAAGTAGCTGCAAGTGGTTCCTAAGTAGCCTATAGGTACGCATTGCCATAAATGCAAAAAATGCGTCAGATATAAATAAAAACAACGAACCTGTTCCAATATTAACACGTTCTCCCAAGTTAATACAATATTTTTGCCAGTTCAGTTCGAAACAACCGAAAATCACTTAGTCTTATACTATGTATACACTCGTATCGTAAATATAGCAGCCTTAAGAATGAACGGCAATCAAAATTAATAAAGAAAGAACGTGATTATACACAGCTAATTAATAAAATCCCTAGATAAGCATATAGGTACATAAAAAGCCCGCATAAAGTGAATAAGCTTTTTCATTACAAAATACATGTATAGTGCTGGCCTCTAAAAAAACCAGTCGATTTGTAACCTAAAAAAACCACCCCTTTTTTCCATAACCAAAAGGAGATGACTGATGATATTATACTGGCGAACAAGCTATGCCATGAGGATTACAATTGACCCCTGGTCGCTTTCCGGATCATTCAGAAACTTGAGATATAAATTTGTCGAAAAGTTCCTAAAATTGCCATTTTTATGATTTTTTTAAAGCATTTTTGAGGGTCAGTATTTCTACCCGTATTCATATTTGTTGGAATCTTTTATGTTTTCACGTTAGGCTCCCTTGCAGACTAATGTCAGAAAAAATTTAGTTCTTCTATGTCATCCACATAGCTACAGTATACCTTCAAAGCCAAACCTAAAAAAAACCAGTTGTAACCTAAAAAAACCAGCGCCAATTTTTACAAAACTTAGCAGGAATGTGCTCTAGCACCTTTCATGATGCCTGATATTTATTTTTCACAAAAATAAGAATCACCCCAAAAACTGCCAAAAAGTTCGATTGTAACCTAAAAAAACCACTGTAACCTAAAAAAAGACCAATGCTAAGTATATGTTGCCATAGCAACGAAATTATTTTCTCATCAAGTTGCATAATTTTGCACTGATTTCTTGCAGAGGATGTAGAAGAGACTTACTTAGAGTCTTTTTTTATCAATTGAAGACTGTATTTGTGAAATTTAAAGAACTTTTAATGAAATTCAGAAAAAATTATTGATTTTTATATAAATGTGATAAAATGAACGGAAATATCGTTAAAAATGATTTTTTTTTCAAAATTGTGATCATTTAAGGTCAACTAACTGTTTTACGCTGCGAACCATGCACTTCGCATAACATTTTGGGGGTGGTTTTTTTTGAGTTCCCATGGTTTTTTTTTAGAAAAAGTGGTTTTTATTCAAAGTTTCGTATTTCATGCAAGCTTGCTATGAAATATGGCGCTTAAAAATTCTTCCATGTAGCAAGTTATAGGCCTAGGGCAGCTGTCAAAAATAGATGTTTGTTGACTTCTTCAATGCTATTTGTTCTGAAGTTATAAGCCAAAAACATGAAAATGCTTTTTTTAGAGGCCAGCACTATAGGCGAACACACATAGCTCACTTTTCGTGAAAAATTTTGAAGAATCTGAAAATCAATCATTCTCTAAGAAAGCATGTACATTTACAAATAAAACAATTTTATAAAATTGTTTCAAAAGTCGTTCTTTACAGTGCTATTTCAACGAAATAATTTGCACATGGTTTGATAAGATTAGACGAGTCGTGCCACGGACGTTTGAAAAACAAAGGAAACTGGCAATCTCAGAGCAAAAGTCGAGGTTTGTTTGGTCTACGTTTTTTCACGCGACAATCTAATAGCCCATTTGAATGCTTTACATGGCAAATATAGGTACCCACATATTTCGGCACTTATACAGTTAAGGAGGACAAAAATTTTGAAAATTTCTTTCCAAAATTTCAATTTTCTGGAGTAATTTTGCACGCTAATAATGAATCCAGCGTTCATTTTTGATTTCAGACAAAATTTGGGTTAAAAATGAGGTTTTTTTGTCATTTTTTGAAAAATTTCGGAAATTTTTTGGGGGTATTTTTCAGTTTTCAATTTGTGGCGACAGCAATTGCTTGCGGATTTCAGATTGGTGCCAGACATGGGCTAGCCTAAGGCATAAATAGAGCAAAAATTTCGGAGCGAGCGAAGCGAGCGGAGCAATTTTCGCTCCATTTATCTCAGGCTTAGCCATGTAATGGCATCAATGTGAATGCACATAACTAAGCCTAAAGCCGAAGACAATGGTAACCCCGCTCAGTCACAGTCCCCCAACGCTTCGGAGTAAAATAAATTGAATTCTTTGCAGGCATGCAAAATTATCCCATAATTTTCGAAAAGAATTTTGTTGAAATTATTGAAAAAAATTACAAAAGCGTGATTTTTCACCAAATTCTGTCGAAAACGATAAATGAATGCTTAATTCGTCATCAGCATGCAAAATTACCCTAGAATGTGCAAAAATACGAAGAAAAATGTTTTTTTGAAAATTTTCACAAAAAGGACAAAAAACCTGATTTTTCACCCAAATATTGTCTAAAATCAAACATGAATATTGGATTCGTTATCAGGATACAAAATTACCCCCAAAAATGGTAATTTTGAAGAAAAAATTTTCAAAATTTTTGTCTTCTCAAACTGCATACAGGCCCATATTTCCTTCATAAACCTGTTAGGACTTCTGATACGCTTATTCAGCTGAACTAGGTCACATCTGGTATGATAATTATAGTCTCCTACAAATATATAGAATATACCTGCATGAAAGCGGCACTTCTACAGAATAGTAACTGTTATGACGTCATCAACAATGGTAATTATGGTGATAATTGCAATTGTCCTATTTTTTACAATGCGATGCCTCTACTATTTAACAGCCGACAATGCATGAATAGCTTATGCCACTAAACTAAGCCTGAGCCTAAGGGCAGAAATAAATCAGATTATTATAGGGATGTCCCAGGGCCAACTTTTCAGCCGGGGCCGGGGCAAGATGTGTATTGTATATGCAGACAGATGTTCCACTATTAATATGCAATTTCCTCGTTTTTGTGCGTTTGCCTACATTGACGAATTATCGTACTTTTAATTAATTACAAGCATTTTACGTCATAGATGCACTACTCGCTGCATAATGTCTATTTATTATCCAGATTGTCAGTTGTATTTCCTAACATCGCTTAAATTACGTCATACTAAAGCGCGTCAGCTCATACTTATTTCATGCTGAATCCTTCCTACTTCCATTTAATGTCGGTGGAAGCAGAACTGAATAGTTATCTGAGTAAGAGTGATCAGCCCATGCTTTTATTTTTGTTTATAAAATGAGCTTTTTCGGAAATTTTCATAATAGATGAAAAATTCAGCGCCGATGGAAACGCACTCGAATTTTGGAAGGCAAAGAAGTTAGCTTACCCGCGGCTCAGCACACTAGCCAGGAAGTATTTGTCTGCTCCACCAACCAGCGTTGCTAGTGAACGACTTTTCAGCACTATTGGAAACATATGTTCAGATTTTAGAACGCGCTTGTTGCCTGATAAACTTGAGGCTTTAGTATATTTAGCGGAAAATCTGAAAGCAATTAATTACGAATATTAATCTCATTCATTACTCATTGCTTCGATTATATCCAATGAAATAAAACTTTTGCGCACGCTCTTTCGATATTTCATTTACTTCATCGACCTAATGTCTTTGTGTCTTTCTGCATTACAATACACTTTTAGCCCCGGCCCGGGGCCGGGGCAGAGGCCTCGGCACCGGGGCCGGGGCCGGAGCTGGGACCGGGGCATGGGACATCCCTAGATTATTATTATTTTAACAACACACGTTACTATTCTGTAGAGGTGCCAATAAAGGATACGTACACTTTATGCTCTTACAGCTCTTACAAGAAAGAACATCAAATATATTATGTAACACTAATTGTTTGTACAATACAAAGATTTCGAGGCTCGTATAAAGATTTTTGGAGCGATCTTTGTACAACTTTGTATAAAAAGTATGGGCAGATTTTGGCTGATTTTTTTATTGTACAAAAAATAGTGAAGTTATCGTGCAGAAAAACAGTGTTATGTAGGCAATCCAGGAATAGTAAGTCATTGATTATTGTTTTGTGCACAAAATCTTTTCGTTCAACGTCAAAAATGGTCTCAAAATATACCTACTTTGCTGTTTCTTGGCCCGATTTATTTAATCAGTGTACTTCGGCAGATGATATGTATAATGTTTTTGTTTCAGTTCTTCAAACTATTAGTTCTGATCTAATACCTAAAAAAGCGCATAGAAATTTTAAGAAAGTTCTTCCTAAACACATCCGTAAGTTATATTTAAAAAAACTTAAATTATGGAAAAATTACAAAAGTTCAAAACTCGAACAAATCGAACTATCTATTCTAGTTTCTGCAAATCTATAAAAAGAGAAACCAAAAATTTTTACGCTAAAGAAGAACTAGACGTTTTAAAATCAGGCGATATCCGTAACTTTTACAATTTTGTTAATTCTCGTTTAAAAATCAGGAAAAGTTCATTTCCCTGACTTTATCTAATCGTATTGAATTAGATAACGATCATGTAAAAGCTAATCATTTTAACTCATATTTTGCCTCTGTTTTCACTGTTGATGATCAAAATCTTCCTGTTTTTCAGGCTCGTACTTTTTCTTCGTTAGCAGAAATCAATTTTTGATGTAGACACCGTTTACAGAGCTATTCGCGAATCTAAACCAAGTACTGCATGTGGCCCTGATGGCCTATGCTCATTTTTTATTAAAAACTAGGTTATTTGCTTTCTTCTCCTCTTGCTTCTATCTTTGAAACTTTTTTCGATCAGGTTCAATTCCAAAATTGTGGTATCAAGCAAACGTAATTCCAGTTTTGAAAAATAAAGGTGATTCTGCTTGTGTAGAAAATTATCGACCGAATACGTTGTGTTGATCTCCTTGTAAAATTGTGGAAAAAATTGTTAATAAAAAAGATTCTGAATTACTTAAATATAAATGATTTACTTTCTCCTCTTCAATTTGGATTTTTAAAAGGTCGATCATGTGAAATGTAATTGCTAAAGTGTAAAAACAAATGGCAAAATTTATTGATAGAAAATCTACTGTCGATGTAATTTTTATCGATTTTAAAAAGGCTTTCGATTCTTTATCGCACACAAAATTACTTCATAAACTTTCTGCATATGGTCTAAATGGTGTTCTTTTCAACTGGCTTAAATCTTTTTATCCTCTCGATCTCAGTGCGTTGTTGTTAATAGTTCTTTTTCAGATAGCTTTAATGTAACTAGCGGCGTCCCGCAAGGAGCGTGATAGGGCCAACCCTTTTTCTGATTTACATAAATGATTTATGTGATAATATGAGTAGTCGTATTCGGTTATTTGCTGACGATGTTAAAATGTATAATTTGTCCTCTTTTGCTGTGTTTTGTGGAGTCCTCACCTGCTGTGTGATATCACCTCCGCTCGAACGGGTTCAAAGAAGGTTTACGAAACGAATTTTTAGTGATAAAAATTTGACATATGCTGAAAGATTACACGAACTTGGTCTGGACACTCTTGAGCTAAGACGCCTCCATAACGACCTAACATTAGCCTTTTCTATTATCAAATGTAAAGCTCTTCCTTTCAAGGATTTCTTCACAATTAATTTAAATTCTAATCGAGCAGCAAATTTTGTAAACTTCTCGTCAATCATGTAAATAAAAATTGCAGAAAATTTGATTTTTGTAATCGAATAATTCTGTCTGGAACTCTCTACCTGAACAGATTATAAGTGCTCCAAATAGACACGTTTTTCTGACTAAACTTAAAAGATTAAACCTTTCTAAATTTCTTAAAGGGGCGTAAGTAAGGCAGCTTTTTCTATTGCCTTTACGTTTACCCTGCTTCGTCATACTTAATTTGTTTTGTCTTTCATGTATTTTCATTTTCGTTCATTCGTCCTATCCATGTATGTTAATATTTTCTTTTGACTTAGCGAATAAATTGTTGTTGTTGTTGTTGTTAAAACTATACTTCAAAACGACCTTAATAAGCTTTATACATGGTCGCGTGAATGACAGCTTCAGATATCTATTGATAAATGCTCAGTTTTGTACATGGGTTATAAAAATCCTAAGCATCAATATTTTATTGGAAATCAACTTTTACGTTCTGAATCTGACTGTGTCCGTGATTTAGGTGTTCTGATGTCTCAAAATTTGAAATTTCAGCAGCACTATCATGAAGTGATTAAAAAGCTTCTCAGCGATCCAGTCTGATACTGAAGTTATTCTTCTCTCGTGATCATAAAATTTTGTCTCGTGCTTTTGTTGTATATGTTCGTCCGCTTTTAGAGTACTGCTGTACCGTTTAAAGTCCTCATCATATTCGAGATATTGATCGTATCGAGCGAGTTCAGCGCAAGTTTACCCGTTGTATTTTTGGTTTTAACAGTGGTTTGTCATATAATCGTTTAAAAAGTCTGTCGTTAGAACGTCTCGAAATACGCCGTATTCGTTTTGCTTTATCCTTTTATTATCAGATTATTAATGGAAAATCACACATTCTCTGTGACGAGTTTTTCGCTTTTAATCGCAACTATACTCGCTCTGTCAATAACCTTAAACTGACTGTTCCAGTAGCTCGTTCAGATATTCTCAAGTATGATTTCAGTCATAGATATGTGAATCTGTAGAATTCACTTCCAGTTGATGTTTTAAATTCACCTAGCTTAGAAATTCCTAAATGCAAACTCAATGCTTTTGATTTTTCTGTTCATCTGAAGGGGCACGTTTAAGTTTTCACTTTCGTGACTGCGTGTCCCGTTGCTGACGTTTTAGTGATATGTCGTTTAATCATATCTTTGTATCGTATGCTGTCTTCATTTTTACCATGTCTTGTACGTTTTGCAATAAAATTTTGTTTGTTTTTGTTTGTTTAGGAGGTACAGAAAGTCAAAATTTGTTTTGCAAAAATGACCGATTCTAGTCATATTTGACACGCTGATTATGAATGTGACATTCATTTCTAAGACAAGGCATACAACCAGGCCCGCTGCAAAAAATTTTTCACGCTCTTCGCGTCTAACTAATGTTTAAGCGACTTCGGGCGGTTTAGAAGACAAAAACACCATAGGCATACTGGAAAATTTATTCGATGAGATGTACAGTAAAAGTGAATGTCTATAATTAATGGTTCAAAACATATCTTGGACGCACTAAAATCTTGAATGCGCTGATCAAGCAATGGAAAACCTTAAATTGCACCAAAAATTGCATTTAAAGCTTTATGCACTGATTTATGCACTAAACGCTTCAAAACGCTCTGAATCCATTGCAAATGCACTGCGCCTACCAACCCTGTTGGCAAGACTGTTTCTTCTAATGAGCACAGTAATATTTCAATGATTATATTCTGCTAAGTTATTTGACAGTCAACGCAAAAAAACCATCAAACATTATGTGCAATTAGAGTCTATTTTATGAAACCTTGTGCATGGAAATCAATTTTCAACACTTAACGCAAGTGGCTACAAAGGTGCCAGCCTAATTTATGTATGTATGTATGTATGCTACAGTAACATAAGTTTGTACGATAGAATTTTGTGCAACGTACATACATAAATTGTAGGTAACTTCTTGTCGCACAGAAATTTACGTATACCTATAGTCTGTTTCACGCAACTTCGGTCATATATTTTAAAACTACCTCCGACAACAAGCTGACAGATTGCAATTTCAGCATTGATCTAATATACATATATTTACATAATCATCGTAATCCTCGGCTTACTGTCGATAAAAATTCTTAAAATTTATGCACGAAGCAATGTGAAACAGACTATAAGTTATTCTGCGATTTAGATTAATCCTCAACACCTATACGATATATTTTTCTATCTTTGCTCGTTTTTCTACAGCAACATTTTTGGAATGATTTTTATATTGTATGAAGGAGTGAGTGATCGAACAGAACGTATCAGCGCCATGTCACAGATTTCGATCAAACTTTACACTTAGCCTAAGTTGCAAAACATTTCGCGTGCTGCTTGTTGCCTTACTGCAGAGCAGAGATGGGATGAAACAGAGACTACAGTAAGTTAGATTCGACATAACACTACGAAAAATTCTTCGGTAATTTTCAAGCGTTTCAATTATTTCTTTTTTCGTTCATCCAGTATGATAAAGTCCGCGTGTAACAACGCATTATGAAAATGTCGCTATATTTGAAGGTTTAATGTACAGTAAACTCACAATCCGGCACCACTTTTATTCAAGCTCATATTACAAAAAATATCATTTATTTAAACTTTTCTTCATCATTCGAAAGTTATGTGATCGTTGTAACTTAATTAATTTAGAAGTTGCCAAGCTAAATATACATTTGTATGTACCTATGTATGTAAATACGTACATATGCATGGACTCAAGAGAAACGCATAGTCTTCTACGTCATCAATTCACGAAATTCTTGCTGTTCACGGAAACGCTGTCTTTCACTTTTGCTTGCAACATAACACTCTTTATATGCACAACAACTGAATTTTAAGTAAAGCTTAATTTTCCAGAACGCACGTATTTACATTTGTATTCCGAAGACATTTCTCAGAAAAATGGATTCTGTTGCTAGTGCTTAAAAGACGCGAATCCATTTCCGTTAGAATAGCGTATTTTTGAATGATAAGCATGCGTCACTCCGTCACGTGTTTGTTTATTTGCTAATATTAGACAATTAGAGAAGCGAAAAGCTGAAATTTCTTCGCCTTCATTTAGCAGAAGATATTTTGCGCTATTTCATTTCGTCTGCCGAAATAATATGTCGAAGGTACCAACGTTGATTGACGACCCGAAAATCACGCAGGAAGGATTTAATGTCGTTTTAGCCTGCAAAGCCGAAGCGATTCCTGCTCCAGCGATTGTTTGGAATAAAGATGAAAAAGAAATCAGCGAAGGCAATGAATACAAATTCCATGTTGAACCTCAACCGGGTGACAAATACGTCGTCCGGTGCGAAATTCTAGTAAGTTTTTTTCTTGTATTGCCGAAAAAAGCATCCTGTTTCCTAGGGTAATAATCACGTAAGAATGGACCTACCTAACCTTATTAAAATTACAAAACGTTTTACTTACCTTGAAATATGAAATATAGCTATTATCGATAAAAAAACCGATTTTTTGCCTTATGAAGTATTTTGCCAGAAATAGATTTAAATTGTCGTAAGATGTTTTTTACGAATAAATGTATAAACTAAGCATTAAAACACAGATTTTTATGAGAAAATAATACCATATCTATAATCCGGTTCGTTCTATTCAAATTTTCAAAAAATGCCGATCTATCATTTTTGTTGAAGCACAGAAAATACGCAAGTATGTATGCGCATCTTGATTCTCGTAGTCGATTTTGGGGAGGAGCAGCAGCCCCATCCTAGGCCTTGGAGAATCTTTTTGAAACGCACGGAAAGGTAGGAAATTAGATGTTTTTGTAAGTGAATCTTCAAATTTTCGGCACTCGCTCTCCCAAGCCTCAATCGCGACTAAAAAAGAGACCTTTCACAAATGTTGATAGAAAAGAAATTTTTTTGAATTTTATGATCTTAATGGATAAAATAATAAAAAAGATCGGAAAATGCAGTTTTTACTGGCAATGCTAATGAAGTTTCTGAGATATAAACAACTTTATCTTGAAAACAAGCCTTTTAGTGCATTTATAATATGAAATAACATTGTTGCAGTGCAGCACATTTTCAGACATTTCTAGTGTTTCAATCTGCAGAATTACGACTTGTAATCACTTTTTGCTTTAATTGATAGAACTTTTCGAAATCATTAGCTGGAATATACAAGTGTACATTGAAGAATGACCATGGCCAATCAGCAGCCACGTTTACGGTAACAGCTGGAGGTAATATTTCCTTACTCAACTTCACCGGAAATTCAAGAGTCACTTTTTGTAAGATTGAGCCCGGCCATAACTTCCACTGATTTTAACATATATTATGTAGTTTTTAACATTGAATTTAATGGTGTAAACAATTTTTCTTGAAAACGAATATTCGTTGTGAACAGTAAGCGTAAAGTAACAAAAATGACTAAATTTGTCAAATTTGACAGGGTCTAGCATAAGATCAACGTGATAAAATTCAATAATTCTTTTTTATTTGAAAGATGAATGGTTTCTACAGCATCTTTTTAACATTTTTTGATATGATTAGAAACATAAAACGTCAACAATTTTACCTTAATTTTTTTAACAATTTCCAATTTACAGCGCATATACCATATGCAGGCCCTTTTTCATATGATATTTTACAGCTAATCACTAGAGGCTTTTATGATAAAAAAATTAAAAAATAGAACGACCACTTTTTGAGCAACATATGTTTGAATGGAATGTGGTATGCTAAGGAATAGTTGAAAATTGGCCAATTGGCCTCAGAAAGAATGTCACAACATTTTACCGTTACTAAATGTAGGCAATCTTTTATGTTGCGCCGCGTTGTTGTCAGCTATGAGAAGTTCATTCGTGTAAGAAATTATACTAAGTAAATGACCACTTTTTAAGTAATAGACCTTTAACGAGAACGTGGTGTATTGAAAAATTATGAAATTTGTGAGATTTTGACAGGCGATGTCAAGATATTTTCTTATTATTTAAAAAACAAAAGGGCGGCAGTTCACAATAAAATATGTTGTCAAAAATTGTTAGAGACTTTATTATAAAAATTTTTTTATGAAATTAAAGGACCGCTTTTTGAGTTAGACATATTTAAAAAGAATATGTTGAATGATAAAAACTAGACTATCTTAAAAGTGTCAAGATATTTTCTTATTAAAATTTCTTGATATAAGTTAGTTAGTTGGTTGTCATTTACACTTCAGTACCTTATTAAGTGTCTTGGGAAAATTTTTGAGGAAAAAAAGAAAAAATATAATACCTACTGTTTGAGCAAGATACGTTTTTATGGAACGGGAAACTTTAAAATTATAAAGTTGAAAGAATTTTGAGTCAACGCGTCAATCTGTTTTTTTGGTAAGTTTATACATTTGGGTCGTCGCTCGCGCTAAGTCCACACATGGGCGTGGGCGTCTGGAACCATAGGTGGGCGGCACCAAAATTCTGTGGGGGGAGGGCGCTAAATTTTTCAAAGGTCAAAAAATAGCCTCAAAAATGGTGGTATGGCGAAAAAACACCATTTTTCAATGTTTCTCATCGAGCACAATCCATTGGCATCAAAAAATTGCGAAAAAACAAAAAATTCCAAAAATTAAATTCTGGGGATTTGGTTTCTGTGTGGGGGTATTTTGGTTTCTCGGGGTGATGCATACCCCCAAACTCCCCACGCCCAGGTGTGTCTGGAACTTTTCGAGAATCTGGTGGACTCTCCAACCCAAATTCGATAGATCACTCAAAATTGAACGTCTGTTGCTATTTTTTCTTGATTTTGCCCCATCGGACCCCCAGAATTTTTTGGCTGCCCATGTATTACTTTCACACGTTATTAATGCATCTTGGTGAAATTTTCGAAGAAATAGACATTTAAAAGAAACGTAATATATCGAGAGATTTTTAATTTGAACAGTTTTAACCAGAAATCGCTCGGTTTTTTCTTATCCCAAATAAAATTTGTTAGTCTTTGAGCAAAACTGAAGAACTAAATTACTACACTTTGAGCAGCATCGAGATAAATTCGTGCGTACTTCTTCAAGAAGAAGGATAAGAAAAAATTTTGTTATTTCGAATCGAAATTGTTTTCAATTTGACAATTTCAAGCACATTAAGTTCGTCAACGTCTATAAGTTACCATATATTTTTTCCGTCTTTCTTACAAAAGCCTCTTACAATACCTACCTCAATAAGATGTCACACACCAAATGAAGGACCAAATGTATCAAAGGATGATGTCTTAACATTCCAATCGGTCCCAACAGTCCCACCGTCCCAACAATCTCACCAATTATCCTAACAGCCCCACTGTCCCAACAGTCCCACCGTCCCAACTAGCCCACCAGTCCCAACAGTCCCACTCTCATGCTACTATGAGTGAAGCAAATTCATGCAGCCTCAACATGTGAAATCAGGCTAATCACACTATTAGCTAAGTATTTAACTTATTAATAACTAAATCTTTTTACATTGCGATTCTTTTTCTTTGTAAGCTCGTTAAAATGGGTTGTTGAATTAATTTGCGTTAATTCAAGGGAAAAGTTAAAAGTTCTTAAAGCGTGTTTGAAGGACCACGAAAATAAATTTCAAGTACGCTTGTGAGCCAACAAATTTGAAATTTTAAGGCGCCGGTGCTTTTGTATAATTCTTGTCTTAAGCAGCTCAAGTTATGAAATGGCATATTGAATACGAGTATAACAAAATTTTCTGGCGCTTCGTGTATTCATTTTCTTTATATCTTTTCTGAGCAATGTAGTTACTAGAATTTAGTAGCTAAAAATTTTTTCAGAGATGAGGTCGGACGGGCGCTGAGAAGTTGCTAATGCACTTATTTTAAGCGCAAATAAATTATAAACCATTTTAACGAGCTAAAGAAGAACCAGGAAATACATCTAAAAATAGTTACTTGAAGACTGAAAAAAATTTGGAAGTAATCAAATATGTTTAACAACTTAGATACATTAGCTAACGGTGGTCAGCTTGATTTCACATGTTGACGCTGCATGAATTTGTTTCACTCATGGTAACATAATAGTGGGACTGGTGGGACAGTTGGGACGGTGGGACTGTTAGGATTGATGGGACGGTTGGGATTATTGAGTAGGTGGGACTTTAAGGACAGTGGGACTGGTGGGATTGTTGGGATTATTGGTGGGACCGTTTGGACGGTTGAACTGTTGGGACCCGTTGGACTGTTGCGACACAACCGTATAAAATGCCTATTAACGAAAATAGGAGAATATATTGCCGCATAGACTCACAAGCACAAATGGGCGTGGGGAGTTTGGGGGGTATGCACCCCCAGAAATCGAAATCCCCCCCCCAGAATTCAATTTTTGAAATTTTTATTCGTTTTTTCGCAATTTTTTGATGCCAATGGATAGTGCTCGACGAGAAACGTCGAAAAATAGTGTTTTTTTCGCCATACAACCACTTTTAGGACAATTTTTTGACCTTTAAAAATTTTTTCACCCCCCCCCCCCAGAAATTTTTGCACCTTACCCCCAGAATTTCTGTGCTGCCCACCTATGCTCACAAGTCACAGATCTCAAAATTTGATGATTTTCAAGTTACTCGACGTTTTAACGTCTGTTGCTAAAAATGTAGGTATTATATTTTTCATTTTTTCCTCATGAAATTAGATGAGATTTGATAAGTTATTGAAGTGTTTGACAACCATTTTTTATTAGATAATTTTATTAAGAAAATATCTTAATTTGTCCAATTTTAAACATTACTCAGCACATCATGTTCTCTTATCTTATAATTTGCACCAAAATATCCCCGGAATTCAATTTTTGAAAATTTTTTCCTGTTTTTTCGCAATTTTTTGATGCCAATGGATAGTGCTCGAGGAGAAACGTTGAAAAATTGTGTTTTCTCGCCCACCATTTTTAATACCATTTTTTATCTTTGAAAAATCCTCAGAATTTTGGTGCTGCCCACCTATGGTTTAAAAAATTGTACTGCGGCCCACATTCTCAAAAAAGTAAGAAAAAAGTATCTTGACATTTGCCTGTCAAAACCTCACCACGGTTTCGTTTAAGGTCTCTTATTTCATCTTTAAATATAAATGTTTCATGTAATTTATAAGCCCCTGATATAGCCAACGCCACGATACAGTATAAAAGATTGCCCAAATATATTAATGGCAAAATGTTGTGACATTCTCGGCCAATTCGTCAAATTTCAGCCATTTTTAGCATACCATGTTCCATTCAAAACCATCTATTGCTCAGAAAGCGGTTCTTTTATTTTTTTATTTTTTTATCATAGAACCCTCTAGTGATTAGCTATAAAATATTATAATATGAACGAGGGCCCACATAATATGTATGCGCTATATTGGACATTGTCGAAAAAATTCAAGTCAAACTTGTTGGTGTTTTAGGTTTCAAAGCACATCATAAAATAAGGGCTACTATGAAGGCCCTGCTATACTTCGCCGCGTGGCGCCGCGCGGCAAAGCAGCTGCTATACTTCCAACGCGGCGCCGTGCGGCGCTGCGTGGCGCGCGCGGCGCCGCGCGGCGCCGCGCGGCATGGGTTGTGCTGCTATACTTCCACGTGGCACCGCGCGGCAGAAAAAATTTATTGACTACAGAATTTCATACTAGAATGGACGAAAATTTAATGTTATTATTATTTTGTCATAGAACACGAAAAAGAACAAAGCGGCGGTGGTATATTGGACCAGTGAACGAAAAAAGATTTTTTACTGGGCCATTTTATGCGCTAATTATGGAGTTAGAATCATATTTTTGATAATATCGTCCTTGCTGTCCATTTTATTATCCTTTTAATCAAATAAATCGTATCTAAATACAAGTAAATATTAAAAATATTAATGAACTTCATTTTCAGTTCCAACACTGCAAAATTTCAATTGAACAACCGTTTATACCCTTTTCACTTATTTTCTTGACACAGATTACGGTATTCATCTTTCAGAATTTTTTAAATTGCACGCATTTACTGTAATTACTAAATGTTGAACCATTATAGAGCGGTGACCAATGCAAGGATAAAATTTATTGATATTGTAAACAAGCGTAAAACTGCAGTAAAACAGCAAAAAAGTTAAACATGTGTAAACTGTATACTGTATTCTGTATCAAGAAAAGAGGTGAAAAGGGTATAGGTCAACGATTGTGCACATTACTCATTTTCGGTTTCAGCATCATAAAAACAAGTTTTGAAAGGCATAGAAACACACATTTTCGCACACAGACATCTTAAAAATCGATTATATATTCCATTTTCACGCTTTCACGTATGCATAAACATCAGTACATCATAAAAATTGCTAAAATCAAGCTTTCCCTCATGAATACATGATAAATATAGGCCGCCGCGTCCCACCGCGTGGCAACAGTTTGAACAGTGTTCAAACTTCAATTTATCTACCGCGCGGTGCCGCGTGGTGCCGCGCGGCGCCGCGGCAAATGTGCTGCTGTACTTCCACGCGGCGCCGCGTTTGGAAGTATAGCAGCACATTTTGTCAACGCGGCGCCGCGCGGCGGGAACGTTTAGCAGGGCCTTTAGTTTAAATTAAATTCACAAAATGTAAAGATTATTCATTCCTTAAATAAAAAGAATTATTGAATTTTATCGCGGTATCCTGAGTTATGATGAAAAACGTTACCCAGTAAAATTTGACAAAAGCGGTGATTTTTGATACTTTACACTCACTTTACACAACGAATATTCGTTTCAAGAGAAATGATTAGAACCATTAAACTCAGCATAAAAATTATATAATATATGTTAAAATCAGGAAAGATTATTATTTGACTTATTCAACCTCGTCGAGTCGAGTTACAGAATGTGACTCTTAATTGGATCATCATTTAATAATCAAGACACTTATATTTTGTTTCACTCAAGTTTCAACTTGACTTGAATTTTAACCGACAGTAAACCAAATGTCACTGCAATTATGTTGTGGACCGTATTAATGTATAGTTGTATAAATCTGCCTATTCGGTGCATTATACTATAGTCATCCTGTAAAAGCGGCAAAAAATCGTACTTAGTCTGTTTCACATAACTTCGGGCATAAATTTCAAGAATTTTTATCGTCAGTTTGCCGACAGATTACGATATTTATATATCAGATTCCCAAACTTGTGTGAAACAGACTATAGCATGTCACTTTATTAGCTCACTGGATACGATTGTCAAAATATATACGGAATTTAATTTAAAAATCTTCTGCTTATACACTTATGTATAAATCCTTTTTAGTCAACTCAGATATAAAACATCCTCATTCTGTATCCGAATAATTTTTTCTGTCAAAAAATGTACGTGCACTAATTGACTACGCATCGCTTTGAGATTTATGTATTCCTCTACAGATTCGGTTAAGCCGAACAAAAAATTTGTATAGTAAATTTTGTAATCTAGTTTGATCGTATGAAAACGGCTTATACATTTTAAGAACTTTGTTCTTATATGACAGATGCGCCTGAATTCATTGAAAAGCCCCATATAATACAAAAGGAGAGCAGCGGAATTTTGAGCATTAAAGTAAAGGTAAAATCCAAAACGGAACCAAAAGTTGAATGGATGAAGCTTAAAGATCCAGTCAAACAGACTGACCGAATCACGGTGGAATGCAAAGTTGACGAAAAGGAACCAAATGTTTACACTTGTATGTTGAATTTCAAGGTAAGATAACAATAAAAATACTTTAGTTTATTTCACGAAACCTTGTGCTTGAAAATCAATTTTCAGCGCTCAAGCAAGGAGCTACAAAAGTAGTTTCTAAATGGCCTCTTGCAATACAACTTTGCATAGTAAAACTTCATATGCTTAACAATTGCTAGGCAGAGTATCGCGATTGTTGCTTCAATTTAAACCGCTTTTGTAATCGATTTATATTCTCTCAAAAATTGTGATCCATGCACAAGGTTTCGTGAAATAGACTATAGATATACATATGCATGTGAATTTTGGCCTAAGCCACGACAAGCCTTTTTTTGAGACAAGTTTGAAGGTATATCAGTATTTATATGGTAATCGATTGTGTTATGAAAAACCTTTCCGGACTTAATTACATACGTTTACATTCTGAAAATTTCAACTCTTTTCAAATTTTAGAAGAATTTTTGATATTTATTATTTGCATTAATCTTTCGTCGAGTATATTCGATGAATTTAATTATCGGCTGTCTAAAATTGATGAGTTACATAATGTCATTTTGTTTGTTTATTTGTTCAATAGCTGCATTCGTTCATTGTTCGTTCATTATTGACTTATAATATCTTTATTCACTTTTGCTCTATTTTTGCTTATTTAATTGAGTTACTGCTTATAAATACAAGATTCGTTCAGTTATAAACATTTTTTTAACAAGCTAACAATAAAATGAATTTCACAGTTGAATAAGAGAGCAAAAAGACCTGTAAATGCACTTTAGTCCATTTCATGAGACCTCCTGCAAAAAAATCAATTTTCAGCGCTCGAGGCAATGGCTACAAAGTGGTTTTCAGGCAGCCTACTGCAAAACAATTTTATGTGGTTAAACTTCATATGTATGCTTGTCGACTGCTATGCACAAAATCATGATTCTTGCTCTAGTTTGAACCCTTGTGTAATCGATTTAGACCGCTCTGTCCCGGTTCTTCGACCGTCCCGATTCTCCGACCGTCCCGATTCTCCGACTTTCCCGATTCCCCGACCGTCCCGATTCTCCGCCTAATGCTAAGAGAAGTTATTTTAAGATTCGCGAAAATCTCTATTCTCCGACCGTCCCGATTCTCCGTCCGTCCCGATTCTCCGACCATCCCGATTCTCTGACCGCCCGATTCTCCGACCGTCCCGATTCTCCGATTTTTCCCGATTCTCCCACTACAGATTCAAATATGACAGGTGGCATAAACCTTATGTCAATCAACTGCTGAATAGCGGTTTTACATACATGTAATAAAGGACTTATTTAGAGATTGAATTATTATGTGATTTTACGGATTTTTTTTCATATCGTATTATTTTTGTTATTCAGTAAACTTGAGAGTGATATTCTATAGCTGCAAATCTAATGTGACAGAGTAATTTTTTTGTTTGACATTACAATTATTCGTTTCATTTTGACTTAGAAAAGTGAGAATAAACATAAGTTACATCAAACTATAAATAATGAAATTCGATTTATCATCCCTAATCGCGACAAAGTTAAGACTATATCGTTAAACAATGTCCATTTTACTGCAGTAAAACATATCAAGTAAACGTATCAATATCTTGTCAAATCTAACCATTGTCGGAGAATCGGGACGGTCGGAGAAACGAGATTCTCGCGAATTTAAAAATGACCTCTTTTAGCATCAGGCGGAGAATCGGGACGGTCGGAGAATCGGGAAAGTCGGAGAATTGGGACGGTCGGAGAATCGGGATGGTCGAAGAATCGGGACGGTCGGAGAATCGGCACACAATCATTTAGACTGCTTCAAAAATTGTGATCTATGCACAAGGCTTCGTGAAATAGACTATAGGATTAAATTAAGAAAACAAACATCAAATTTTGTGAGATGAATTACAAAATATATTCCCATTTTCATAGATATAGGTGCGCAAAGAGCATGTTTTCTTGAAATAGCTAATCTTTTTTAGCTCGCATATCAAATCTTCATTAAATCGCAAAGCTATGATTGATCTGCGAAATTCTCAAATGCCCTTGATGAAGAACGGTACGAACTGAAAAAGCGACACAAAAATTTGAAAAAGCATGCACTAGAAAAAAATTCAGAATGAAACCATCTCTTAACTACAGATCGTTCTTACGTGTGTCACGGAAGGATACATTATATAAATCAAAAGCCCAGTCGATTAATCTTTATTCTGGTAATTATCATACATGTTCCTGGGGGCCAAATTTTCAGCGCTTTGTGTCACACACTAATTTTTTGTTGATTGCATTCTATTCAATTTTCTGAATTTTTTCAATCTTTCCCGAAATTTTTTGTTTTTATAGTTTAGAAAGAACGAGCTCGTCTAAAACGTAAAAACAGTGATTTTAACGCGAACCTCCGGTTTTGGAGCCCAAAAGAGGAACTTTTTTTTGCAAATTTTTTGTGGCCGAACCCCCGAAATTCCTATACTGTACGTGTATGATGCTAATCACCCGAGTTATTTATCATCATAATTGTCTGAGTCGACTGCCAATGAAAATTTTCAAGAATCCCGCAAAAGAAGATGAAGCGAAATACACGTGTGCCGTTACGAATGCAGAAGGATCAACGAGCCAATCCTTGAACCTCTTGTTCGACTGAAATATATTTCGCCGTACAAATTTGGAAAAATGAGAAATCGTGAATTTTTTTATTAAGTTTTTATTCATTGCACATTGCTTATTTAGAAATATCATAGAAATTAAACAGCGCTTAATGTACTGCTTGGATTTACAATTTGATAAAATATTATTTTTAATAAATAAGCTTGCAGTTTCAGTTCATGAAGTGACTACAGAAGATAAAAATGATGCTACGAAATTAAAGAATGCCTAAAAAGTTGGTTTGTTACAATAGTCACTTAAAAGGTCCAAACTAGGCTTAGCTGCAGTAAGATTTCATGCGAGTCACTACAAGACATGCATGTGGGAGACTTAGGGGTCTACCCCAGAATGTAAAAATAGGAAATTTTCTCAGGAAAATGAGGCGAAATGAAGGCGAAAAACGGATGAAAATTGAAAATTTCCTCCTAAAGGTGTTCTTAATTGATCAGGAACTGTGTAATAATGCAGTTTTAACCCTAAGCGCTTATGCCCATTTTTGTGGTCATTTTGGCCCGAAAAGCTCAATTCTTGACCCCCAGACCGGCTGACCCCCAAGATCAGCCATACTGTGCATCTATGGTCACTACTGCTTTCATCACACGTCATTTTCATCGTCTATTTTGCATGAGTCTGAATATTAATTCTGAGAATTTTTATCGACACCGGTAGATTAAGATGGTCAAATATCCGGTCATGCATTTTTAGTGGATTCTGCGCATTGTTGCGGGTGTAGTGTTTTAAATTTCTAATGTGGAGACAGCTGTATTGAGAAAATACTTCAAGCTATATCTGTTTAACTACCTGCTTTATGCTATTTAATTGTTTAAGCTCATTTTGGAAAACGCAGAAGAAGGGATTTCGAATGATTACTTATTTGTTTGATTTTCATATGTCAATATAGCTACTATTGCGGTTACTGCAATGAAAAAGTTTAGTTTTTGTACATTACGATTCATAGTTCTTTAGTGTTCCAGGACAGCCAATATTTTTTGGTAGGTAAATACTTAGAAAATTGAATGCTTCTATCAATGAGCTACGTATTAAGTGATGAATCTGTGTAATTATTTACATCTTAGCTTTTTAAATGCAAAATAATTCACGCAACACTGTAAACAATGTTTAATTAGCAGACCGCAAGACAATAAAATCAAAACTAATCGATCCAAAAGCATTCTCTTCGACTATTCATATTGGACGTAACAGAAAAGTGGGTTAATAAAAAATTTCAGAAGATAAAGCAAAGTAGCATAAAAAAGCGCAATGAAAAATATAAGAGCAAAAAATTTATCGTTGAATGATAAAATAATTAGATCGCATAGTGTGCATAACTGTAACCACACCTGGGCATGGGGGTTTGGGGTATGCACCCCCCCCGGATAAATCAAAATACCCCTCCCTCCCAGAAACCAAAATACCCCCAGAATTCAATTTTTGAAATTTTTTTTTTTTTACAATTTTTTCGTGCCAATGGATAGTGTTCGATGGAGTAACGTTGAAAAATGATGTTTTTTCGCCATACCACCATTTTTAAGGCCATTTTTTTTACCTTCGAATAATCTTGCACCCCCAGAATTTCGGTGCCGCCCACCTATGACTGTAACGATGGTTGAACAATAAGAATTCCTTTCAAAGTCGGATGAGAATGCACCATTAAAATCTAACGAGTCAAAAAATATTAATTTCGATACAACGTCAATGCTTTTAAATGTAATTTTGTAGCTGCAATATTGTCGAAAATATGAATTTCGAAGGGAAATCGTTGATATTTCGACAGCTGTTTTTTTAAGCTTAACTGACAGTTTGCTTCGGTTCGCTTTTAATGCAGTGTTTTCACAGCGCTTATTTTGAAAGCGAGTTTTAACACGTCAGATGAAAAACCGATTGTCTCGAAAAACTAAAAAAGTTATATGTGGCATACGTGCAAAACGCGAAAAATTACGCCGCAATTCTCTAAACGTTCGTTATCATCCTCATTTTTGTATTGATCTCATGCTTCCTATTTTTAAATTGCTAAACTATGGTATCATCATGCGAGCGGGCTTAAATTTCACTGCGTTTTACGGTTATGCGTCATTGTACAATTTGAGTCTTGTCTCATCACAATCCGCAAGAGAGATTTCTTATCGTTCTGTATTGGTCCGCTCTACTCCATTCACTGTATTTTGCATACGCACGCTTAAAGAAAGTAAGTATAACTGCTCTGCTAACCATATTTTGCAAATGCTAAATGAGCTCGTTTCCTAGTAAGGTTCCGCTTGAAATTGATCGCTCAAAAAGACAAGCTGTTAATCGGCTGGGATTATCTGCTAATTCTTGCACTTTCACACCCGTTCGTATTTTTTATGAGAAAAATTATCACAGAATCAGTCATTTGCATAATTAAAGATTTGTTTTTACTCATTTTCATAGTTCATTTGCGTATTATTCATGATTACATTATCATAAAATATCATAAAAATTATCATTGTTGCTTACGATACGGGAAGTTAAGAACTTACCCATCATTTTGAATCTAAGTGTTCACTTCGAATTGCCCCCGATGCCTCAGAAACCAAGAGTATGTATCAGACAGATTTTTTCGAGAAAAAATCAAAAGCTGAGCCTAGTACATAATTTACTGAAGCAACGAAAACGCACATGACATTGTATGAGGAGAAATGGCCTGTACTATTCCAGCAACGTTAACTGAGATAGAGGTTATGCATACCTAGTATATGGGATCCATCAACTTAACCTACTCGTACATCCATTTTTCAAACAATCGGCTTAGTTCTAGCAGGGCGAATTTAGGGTTGGGCGGAGGGTGGCGGCCGCCCCCCCCTTGGCCCAAAATAGTGCGCAAAATTAAGCATTTTTGAGCGATTTTTAGCGATTTTCGGGTTAAAACGGCTAATTTTTCCGCCTAAGTCAGGGTTCCGCCCCCCCCTTAGGGGTACCGCCCCGCTTAGAAAAATACTAGATCCGCCACTGAGTTCTAGTGATAAAATTTTCGCTTATATGATGTACATATATGTAAGTACTGCTAGCTTAGATGGTAACAAATCATCAAGCTTATAAGAGCTTGATTGACTTTAGAGTCTAGAAACATGAATTTTATTATGACATTCTAAGGCCGGTATCTAAATGCTGTTTTAAAAGTTATTGAATAAATGTTGTTACGTTGCAGCACTAGTTAAGTAATATTTAGAATCGATTAAAGCTTTTTCACAAGATCAATCATTTCATTAATCAGCCTAAGTGCATATATTTAAACTGAGTTTCACGGCCCGACGCTTTGTATGGCATCTTTATGTTTAATTAATGAAACATAAGCTGGTTGATATTCTTCTGAAAACTTCGCAATTTTGAGAGCTTTTCTGAAATAAGTAAATACTTAGCAAAGTTAAGTATCAAATCTGATAGGTACTTAAATGTATATGTAGGTACATACCTACTTTTTTATAATTTACATTATAGAAGCCGTAGGAGCGAGCGAAATGCTGTTGAACAAGCATTTATTCCACGAATGGACAGACTACTGAAAAGGATCACAGTGAATTTTTAATTCTGAAAACGATATCTTCCTTTCAAGCGGTGCTTCTATTCAAAACATTTCATATAGGTGCCTGAAATATTTATAAAAATTCTGATTCAAATAAAGTGTTTGTAACTATGTACAGGAGCGGATTTGGAGGGGAGGGGCGGGGGCGGCCGCCCCCTCCCCCATTGGCCCAAAGTAGTGCGCAAAATTAAAGATTTTTTAGCGATTTTCGGGTTAAAACGGCTAATTTTTCCGCCCAAGTCAGGGTTCCGCCCCCTCCTTAGGGGTACCGCCCCCCTTAGGAAAATCCCGGATCCGCCATTGACTATGTACTTTTTGAACGAAGCAACAAACAATGAAAAATGCTTGCAGATGATATTCAATTGTGTGAGCTACGATGCTCCACTTTTACAACTGTTGAAACAATTGAAGAAACGTTTTTCGTGCTTGCGCATAACGCATAACTAGTGCTTTCTACATGATAAAAAACACTTTATTTAGGCTAGGCATTTTAGAAATTTCCACTTTATTTAAGAAAGGACGAAGTTGAGCCTGGAATCAGCCAATATGCGCCCGATATCAAGTGTTGACTGGCTAGTTTTCTGCCTACTGGAAAGCTTAGCCATAGCTGGTTTTCTAGCAAATGTAACATTATTGCTGGTAATATTTCGAAGTGGATTGTTAGAGAAGCCTTCATTCGTGCTCCTGACAAGTTTAGTAACAGCTGACGTGCTGCACTGTATGGTGACGTCCATGTACTTCTACCCGCCGATTACCAATGGTTATTCCATAGTAAGCAAGATCATTGATTGTAAAATAGTCAGAATCATACATACATGAACAGAGACCGGTCTTCCCATTTATACCAGGTGCCCAACTTGTTGGCTGGTTGTCTTTACACAAAGTGGTTGTTTGCTTGCTCGATTTAATGCTTAGTGAATTATTGGTGAATAAATGGTTGCTTTATTTTTTTGAATAATCAGTTGATTAGTCAATTGCTGATTGGTTGATTAATTTGCTAATTTTCAATTCATTTGTATTTATATTGACTAATCTGTTGATTATAGAATCATTTTTGGTGTATTTCCGTCATTTTTCTTCAATTTGTATCACATTTTGCAAAATTTTCTATTAATACTGTTAGATCTTCCCATTGATAGTGACCCGGCCCCCATTAATACCGGGTTGTGTAAAATTTTACTATTCGTCCAAGTATGGTCAGAATCAAAACGAAAATTCAAGGAAATATGCCAAAAAATTTAGAAACCATTAATTATTCATCTTGATATGGCATGACTCTTTTGCAGCACATTTTTCCGCTTCATTGATTTATTTCATTTTTTTAATTCATTTCTTGCAATGGTCTCATGGTTCAGAACACCTAATGTGATACCTAAGGGATATCTATCTTACGTAACACCTACACACATACTCGTATATAATACCTAAATAATTAATAACTTGATATCTATGTTCACCTAAATACTTATGCCTAGATATCTAATAGGTAACAAAAAACTTAAAAATTTATGGAAAAATGTGTTTCAGCAGATGGCTTCTCACATTTTTGATCCTGGTTTCACACAATCTTACACTGATTTGATATTGTAATTTCAGCTATTTTTTGCACATTTCTTTAAGTTCATTTACTAATCCATAATTACCGGAAATGGTGCAGCCGACTGTCAATAAACAATCTTAAAATAATTTGCAGGCATAGAAACATTAAACGAACTTAAATATTAAACACTACGCTGATTGTCAGGTTAACCAGAGAGCTGCCACGAAATTTTTTAACTTTGTTGATTGGACTGCCTGGGGAGCTACACTGGCGCACGTATCAGCCATATGCATGGATCGTTTATTGGCAGTTACTTTTTTGCGTTATCCTACACTGATAACCACGTCACGAAGCATTCTCTTTACGGTTACTATATGGGGCTCATTTTCAAGCTTAAATATCGGTCTGATAATGTCGGACGCTTGTTGTTTTGTGATACCTCAACCGAGACTGCATTCGTTCGGGTTCGAGAGCCGTTTTAAGCCATCAGCAGCTAAACCGTATTTGCTTCCAGAAAATCACACGCAGTTCGATGGAGATGCGATAAATGCTTTCAAACTCATTTACATGCCACTGGAAATTTTAACTTTGAGCATTTTAGCGGTCTTTAATCCCGCTTGCCTTATAAACGTGTACAGCAGGTAAGCGTGACTTAAACTTGAACGATATTCGTACACAATTCATAGGACATTCTTACAAATTCTCATCGTTTCTTTTTGTTTCGACCAAATGTGAACGTGAGTTGAGGGGTTAGACTTTCAAGAGAATCCGAAAAAATCCATTTTTCATTTTGTCGATTATTTTTTCATGTCCAATGAATAGAGCTGAGCTGATTGAGAACTGTCGGAAAATAATGTTTTTGCTTATCATAAATTTTTTGACTTTTTTTTACCTATCTACGCAAGACCCCCAGAATTTAAGTCCTGCCAACGTATAATTACTAAGTAGACATTAAGTGAAGATATATAAATTCAAATTCACGCCTGATAATATTTTAATATTTGTAATTGATTAATTATATTTTATAATTATATTTTCAAATTTAGAACAGTAATTCATGAAGCACCAAAAAATAGCGTTACTGTCGTATTCATCCTATATGTACTTAAATACCATCGATGCAACACATGCACGTACGGGGCATGGGTGGTCTATACTTAAAAAGAACAAATAAATTTCCAGAGAAAATAAGATTTCGCTATTTCTGAAAGCGCATAGACGTCATCTTGGTATCCCTCCGCAGCACTACTTCGTTTAAGCACCAAGTTTAAGTGGTAGCGTAAGTTTTGACGCGGGACCTCATTGATGACTTTTTAAGTTCCAAAATATACAGAATCGATAAGAGAAAATAATTTCGAGATTTCTTCTCAAAGCGAATGAAAAGCGAACATATTCTATTCAAAGAAATTTTCTGGTAGTATACTCGCATATTGCTATACGATGCAGCCTAAGCCACAACATCAATTTATGGATACAATTTGTTTTTACAGGTATAAGCGAAACTTCTGTCAGCAGCCTCCTCCTACCGGTCCCGTTTTCACACGGCTCATATCTGTTCGCCAATTTTCCTCACGACAATTAGCCGATGTCCCAAACAACAATCGAGCCAGCAACGTTTCTTCTACGAGACGGAAAAGGAATATCAAAATTTTTCTACAAGTTTCTCTGACAACGACCATATTTTTCGCCTATATGTGCGCTTATTATTTGTTTTTCTACGTCAGTCAGATTAAAGAACAGCACTGGGCGGGCGTCTTGAACAGTGTTCTTTATTCCCTGTGCAACGCAGTAAATCCGTTGGTGTTCTTTTCGACCAACGAACAAATGAGGCAACAGTTCGGCCTCTTAATAAGAACTTGCTGTGCCACGAAACCGAGGGACATAACGCTTTTCAGAGGCCGGGACGAAGTGGACCCGTTGCTGGAATTTTTGATTAAAAAAGAGCAAAGGAAAAAGTCCAGCGTCGCATTGCCGTCCACTACATGCTTTGACGTTGCCACGTCGATATCGATAAGTAGACATGATGCGTAGCATGTCTTTTGATGCTATTCAGATCATTTTTTGGAGAAAAAACAGTCATATTCCTACAAGAAACATCGCTTGACGATTCCAGAACCGAATACACAAAAAATTGCGAATTGATGGATGATAAATATAGTGGGTATCTTAAGTACCTACCAATCATTTTGTGGAATATAAGAACCTATGCACTAAGCGTCCTCATGAGTTGTACTGCTTGCTGATGGTAATTATAAATTACGTAAATTATTCGAAAGCATCGAAATGCATCGTATTTACGCAAATAGAAAAATTCACGACTGACGTCGCGTTTAAGTACCAGAATCCGCCGAGTGGGCGGTCTAAGGGTATAAACATTTCCCCGTTTATGTGATACATTCAAAAGTAATTTCGAAGAAACAATTATTATCACATTTCATTCATAAATTGGTCTTCGGTTGCTGGTGTGCTATCACTTCATTTTGACATAAGGCTTGTATCTTTTTTGGCACTCCCTTTTATTTCCGTTCGTCTGAAAACAGTCATATTTTCTGATCATTTTTTTCATAACAGAACACGCAAGATGGAATGGAACGTGACAAAATAAGCGGAGGAGCACACCATTTTCACATTTTCTTCATTAATATTGATGCCCTCTAACGCATTGCTCTTTGAGTTTTTTATTGACAATATATGTGTGATAATTGATGAAGTCATCATTACGACAAAAATTAAAAAAGAGGTAAGATTAAATGAAAAAAGAAATGGAAAAAAGAATAAGTAAATTTTGAAAAACGAAGCATGTACCTATGTATAAGTGTCAGGCTATTGTTAATAACATTGAATTTGCTAATGTCGCAAACGATCGGCGCAAACTACTAAGGTCAACCGAAATTCCCAAATTTATTTGAAATAGACAATAAAGCGAGTGTTTTACAGTTCACTGTCATGTTCTTAAAATTACAAGGCGCTAACAAATTTGAATTTCAAAATTGCTCATGCTTTTTTACTCCACATTTTCTAAGAGATATGTAGCTGATTACATATGCTGTCTTAATTTATTGCTTGATAAATACCTATAGTCTGTTTCACATAACTTTGTGCATAAATTCTAAGAATTTTCATCGGTAGTAAGCCGAGGGTTACGATAATTATATATTAGATCAATGCTATAATCACAATCTGTCAGCTTATTGTCGGAGATAATTTTAAAATTTATGATCGAAGTTGTGTGAAACAGACTATAGTTAACTAACATGGGTTTCGCGAGGAAGTAGACAGGAATTCGCGGACGCTTAAGTGCGCTCATCTATCGATCTGGGCATTTAAAAATGAGAATCGCATATATGTACACTGTCGAATTTTTCGGCGGCACAATTACACTTATAAGAAATTTGTCTTTCAATTTCAGGTAAGATGATAAGACGGCCGTAAAAAGCTAGCTAATTTATTCTACTTATTTCGGTCAAGACTGGTTCAATTCTTGCGTGTTGTAAGCATAGCATTCTAATAGTTTTTCACTATTACTTGATTTTTCAAATTATGACCGAAGTTGTGTGAAATTCTTGGTTTCTAAAGTGCACATTTAAATAATGAAACTGAAGTTAATCTGTTTACAAAAGTTAGTGCGGCATGACCATACGTGTACAGTATGGGAATTCTGGGGGTCAGGCCAAAAAACTTAAAAAGTGACTTTTTGGGCTAAAAAAGATGGTTACACGCCAAAAACACTGTTTTTTGACGTTTCGAACAATGCTCGTTCTATCTAGAACATAAAAACATAAAAAATTTCAAAACATTTGAAAAAATAAATAGATCACATTGAACAAAATATAGTCAAAAATGTGTAAATGGCGCGAAGCGCCGATATTAGCGACTTTTGAGCCAAAAATGAGCTGAGGCACACTTTTTACAATTTTTACAAAAAATTGCCAATTCTGTGGGGGAAGGGATCGCAGCCATTTTGTGATGGTCAGTAAATAGCCATTCGAGGGGGTTCACAACCGCCAAATGCCCCAAGAACACGTATATACATGACCTGAGAATTTACCGATGATAAGTTGGCAAGCTACGATATCGTTTAGATTTGCTCCCCACTTACCATACGTGTACAGTATGGGAATTCTGGGGGTCAGGGTCTACTTGTTAGCTCAATGTCGATCTGAAATCTAGCTGATGCCATATTGAAAACACAAAATTTTGAAGCGTAAGTTAATATGGATATAAGGTGAATGCATTCTTTCCTTACTAAGAAATGCAAATATAATCAATTTTTCTATGCAAGTTATCTCTCCCAAAGATTTATGTTACATATGCGTGCTGGTATCATAGGTAGCGCGTTAGCGCGTACCTATAATATACTTGGGTACCCCCAACTTATGTCTACCCCTACGGCTATAATGGGACACTTCTGTATTGTGCAGGTTTTCTTAAAGATAAATAATAAAAAAATTCGATGCCGCCACTTTTTTACTTTTTTCACTTCAACCCAGTGTGTAAAAAGCGTGTAAAGTATAATGTAACGTTATAACATATCGTTTTTTAAAACTTTGGTCGGCCACACGACTTTTCTGACTCTGTTTTGCATCCTCTTTACTCTGGTATTTTTGAATGTAGACAAATAACTAAGTTCAATACGATATTTTTTATTTTTTTGAAACTTTGCTCATTTTCAGAGTGGCAGTGTAAAGAGTTTAAAGAATCTGAGGTTGAAAAAAACACATACTGGCCTGTTTTTTTGTCTGCCAACAACTTCGGTTATGAGTCCCAAGAAATTTATTCCAGCAGAAACGCACTACGGCAAGGGCCACTTTTGGCTTACCAGCAAACTTTTTACACTAAATACGGAGTTAGATCTAAGGGTTTAAACTTTAAACTCTGATGGATGGTGTAAAAAACGGTTTTGTCTAAGATTTCTCTACCAACTTTTCCGATCATAAATGGAAAATGAATTGAATGAAATATAAATAAAGTACCTTCTAAGGGCTACACGTCACCCGCGCTTAAAAAACGAAACATTGAGTTATTTATGGGGTGTAATGTTCGAAATCGGGGGTGTAAAATGATCGAAGAAACACGTTTTTTCCTTATTTTGATTGGTAAATATCTCAAATATTTTGCAGAACAGAAGTTTCCCACATACAAACGTACTACGATTCTAAGGCTACAAACTGACCCGAACCGAATTTCTTCACATTCAACAGGGAGTTAGGTACATATTTTTAATGTTTACAACGTGTTGGATGGTGGAAAATACGTTTTTGTCCGTTTTTATGTTCGCAACTTCCTCCGTTGTCGAATAAAACAAAAATAAAGTATTTTCTAAGGGGTACACGTCTCAGCAACTTGCGTTTATTTGCATCAATATTTAGCTTTTTCAGGAGGTGTAAAGTCAAAAATTGAGAGTGTTAAAAGTGTTTCTGTCTTGTTTTTCCTGCCAACTTCTCCGGTAATGGGTCTGGACATGATCTCAAGTATAAAAATGTACCAGGAATCAAACGTGATAAGTCAGGTGAATGCACTTGTTTACACTCAACAGTGGTGTGAAGTAGTTTACATCTAATATTTATTTGACTTCAGGTCATTGTGGAGACTGAATTTTTTCTTAAATGTTGATGATAATATCAGAGTCGACTAAAATCTTCTTTACACTCTGTGGTTGTGTTAAGTTTACACTGCAAATTAACTTTAGTCCTAGAGCCTTGCGGATGCTTAATTTTTTTTAAATGTTCTACGCAACGTCAGAATTATGAATCTGACTGTTAGTTTTCTCTACACCTATAGTCCGTTTCGCATAACTTCGTGCATAAATTCTAAGAATTTACATCGACAGTAGGCCGAGGGTTACAATAATTATACATCATATCAATGCTATAAGCGCAATTTGCCAGCTAATTGTCGAAGATAGTTTTAAATTTTATGACTGAAGTAGTGTGAAACGGACTATAGTAGTTGTGTAAAATTTGCATTATTCATTTGTTGTTAATGTAGTAAAGTTTGCACTACAAATTTATTTTACTTCCAGAGTGTTGCAAACGTGAATTTTTCCAAAATGTGTTCTGTAAGGTCAGGATTACGAATCTGACTGTATGTTTTATTTACACCCAATAGTTATGTAAAGTTTACACTGAAAATTAAATATATTTTCAGCGCATTGCAGAAGCTTATTTTTTCAAAATGTTCCATGCAACGTCAGGATTACGAATCTGACCATTGTCCTTTGCACTTGATATTTGCGTAAGGTTTATGTCGAAAATCATTGATCGGTTTACATAAGGTACGGTTGTCTTGTTTAAAAAAGATAGTGCAGATGTTCAGAACAATATTATTTTCCGCGTTCTTGGACTGCTTTCATTATTGTGACATGTTACCGTGTGTATTTAGTGACTGATTTGCTCAAATTATGCTAATTAAAAGTAGGGTACTAGTAAAGAAAAATGCTCTGATGGAACAAAAGAAATGAATATACATGAAATTGTGGATTATTAATGATGTAAAAAAGGGGACAAGACAAAAGCTACCTATGTATAAGGATAGTCGCAGAATCTGCTAAAAATCAGACTTTCTACAAGCAACGCCAAAAATCTAAGTATATTCTGCGGCCTATGAAAAAGTGTTACCTTCTTTGAATAATTTTCAATGCTTCACATGATACTGTGTTAACATGATCTAAAATGTTTACTTTTTGTAAATTGCTTGCAAGTTGCAACGCTGACTTGCTTTGTATCATGATTGAGAGAAAAAATGCAATTGTATTTAAAGGTGTTTCATTTTGTTACCATGAGCATTATAGCAAGCAAACATGGCGTCAATTGTTTAGTGCAACAAGTCGTTGCGGGCATGCGAGTGCACCTACATGTAGGCTGCACGTAAGCTTTCGCGTTTCCTACTGCTTTAAACCAACAATTTCTTTGCTTGTCTTGAAAGCACCGATGTCTGCTATTTTATTAAATTGGCTTGCTCCCATAGTTACTGCATAGCTAAGTTGCTGCTTTTTCAATCGTTTTTTGGTTCAATAGTTTATTTCGATCTGCTAGCCGCAGAATATAGTTCGATTTTTGCGTTGCTTAGAGAAAGTCTAAGTTTTGACAGATTCTTACGACTTAAAGCATATACATAGGTAGCTTTTTCCTAGTCACCTCCTTTTATATCCTTAATAATCCACAATTCCAAGTATGTATATCCGTCTTTTTTATTCCATCGGAGCAGTTTTCTTTGCTAGTAGTTTATATCACTGGTACCTAAGTTCTAAGAAATGCAATATGACGTCTAGTAATAATTTTGGAATGAAAAAGTCACTCAAATATTTAACACGCATTCTCTTACACAATTACAAATATAAGTAAACTTCTGTAATATCACGAAATTATTTCTGATATCTTTTAGTCCATGACAACTGCTTACTCGTTCAATCTACATTTCCATTGACATAAATGCCTTGAAGAAATTAATAACTAGCATGCAAAGAAAAATGCTCTAATGGAACAAAAAAGATGAATATACTTGGAATTGTGGATTGTTAAGGATGTAAAAGGAGGGGACTAGAAAAAAGCTACCTGAAGTCGCAAAATCTGATAAAAATCACACTTTCTCTAAGCAACGCAAAAAATTGAAGTATATTCTGCGGCCTCTAAAAAGTGTCTTTTTTAAATAAGTTTCAAAGTTTCAGATAAGAGTGTATAAACGAAATCTATGTTTACTTTTTTAAATTGCTGGAAGTAGCAACGCTGAATAGCTTCGTATCCTGATAGAAAACTAAGTGGTATTGTATTTGAAGTTGTTTTATTTTGTTATGAGCATTATAGCAAGTAAAGCGGGGGCCGATTGATTAGTGCACACAATCGTTACGGGCATGCTAGTGTACCTCTGTTTCAAGTCAACTTACGCGTTACCTACTGTTTTAAAGCAACAATTTCTTCAATTGTCTTGGATGCATCGATGTTTCCTATTTCATTCAATTGGCAAAGACTGTTAGTTTACTCAATATCATTTCCCATAGCTACTGCATGAGCTAACGTGCTGCTTTTTCAATCATTTTTATGGTTAAATATTTATTTTAATGTGTTGGCCGCAGAATATACTTCGACTTTTTGCGTTGCTTAGAGAAAGTGTGATTTTTATCAGATTTTGCGACTTTAGGTAGCTTTTTCCTAGTCCCCTCCTTTTACATCCTTAACAATCCACAATTCCAAGTATATTCATATTTTTTGCTGCATCGGAGCATTTTTCTTTGCTAGTACCCTACTTTTAATTAGCATGATTTGAGTACATCAGTCAGTAAACACATACAGTAACATGCCACAATAATGACAGCAGTCCAAGAACGCGGAAAACAATATTGTTCTTAACATCAGCATTATCCTTTTTAAACAAGACAACCTTACATTATTTAAACAGATCAAAGTTTTTCAGCATAAACTTTACGCAAATATCAACTGTAAGGAACACTAACGCTCAGATTTGGAAGTAAAATAAATTTGTAGTATAAACTACATATTAACAACAAATGAATAGTGCAAACTTTACACAACTACTAGGTGTAGAGAAAACTAACAGTCAGATTCCCAATTCTAATTTTACGTAGAACATTTTGAAAAAAATTAAGCTTCTGCAAGTCCCTAGAACTAAAGTTAATAATCAGTGTAAACTTTACCTTACCACAGAGTGTAAATAAAATTTCAGTCAGATTCGTAATTCTGATATTACTCTGATATTACGATCAACATTTATTAAAAATTTAAATTAAGTCTTCACAATGGCCTGAGGACAAATAAATATCAGATGTAAACCACTTTACACCACTGTTGAGTGCAAACAAACTGGCGTATCACATTTGGTTTCTGCTTCATTTTTAGACTTGAGATTATGTCCAGACTCATAACCCAGAACTTGGCAGAAAAAAAGACAGAAACACCTTTAACTCCCCCATTTTTTGACTTTACACCTCCCGAAAAAGCTAAATATTGATGTAAATAAACACAATTCGCTGTGACGCGTACCCCTTTGAAAGTACTTTATTTTTATCCTATTCGACCTCGCCCGACTTCTGAACAGAGAAAGTAGCGAACAAAAAAATGGACAAACATGTATTTTCCACTGTCCACCACATTGTGAACTTTAAACATCTGAACTTAACGCCTCAATGAGTGTAAATAAATGCGATCGGGACAGTTTGTAGCCCTTTAATTGTAGTACGTTTTTATGTGCCAAACTTATGTTCCGCAAAATATTTGATATGATTTACCAATCAAAATACGAAAAAAACCCTGCTTTTTCGCCCATTTTACACCTCAGATTTCGAACTTTACACCCCCATACTAATTCAATTCATCCCAACTCATAACCGAAAAAGTTGGCAGAGACATCTTGGACAAAATCTATTTTTTACTCATCCACTAGAGTGTAAAGTTTAAGCCCCTGGTACTAACTGCGTATCGATTGTAGAAAAGTTTGCTGGTAAGCAGAAGATAGCCCTTGATCCGTAGTACATTTCTGTCAGAAAAAATTTCTCAAAACTCATAACCGGAGTTGTTGGCAGACATAAACAAGTCGAAAACTCGACCAAAATGTACCTTTTCACCCCCAGATTTTCGCACTATTTACACTTCCATTCGAGAACTGAGGCGAAATTCAAAAAACAAAAAACTGTAGGATCAGCAGAACCTAAATTGATGAATAAGTCAAATGAAGTGCATGGTTTTTCCAAAAGAATCAAAAAAATGAAAAAAGTTAGTATTCAGAAGACTTGAACCCATTATTCTTTTTTTAAATCCACATGCGAGAACGGTTACGTCAGCCATTGCACCAACTCAACTCGCAGCCAAGATTTCAGCTTGATTATACTATATTGAAAAATATTTATCTTCCTACTGAACTTTAAGAATAATGAATTTATGATAATAAAAATAATTATTTATTAAAGACGAGTCAAAAACCTCTGAAATATGAAAAATCCAATCAAACAATATGCAATACGGAGTTATCTAACGGCATTAGAAAATAGATGTATACTTCAAAGTTCACCTCTTCATACCTCAACAAACACTGGCTGTAGAAAAGTTTAAAGGTCAGATTCGTTATTCTGACCTTACGGAGAACATTTTTTTAAAATTCATCATCCACGACGCTCTGGGCGAAAAATTTTTTAGTGTAAAGTTTACACCTACACTAATAACGCAATATTGATTGTAAAGAAACAAAATGAATTTTGACGTGCAGCGCTTAGGACGAGGCACATTTTAAAGATGATTACCACGTTCTGTCTACTAAGTGGAGAATATGGCAGGAAAAAATATTTTTTTGTCAAAGACTCTTTACAATAAACCGCCTCTGAATTTGAAAATATTACTTTAGAAAAAAATAAAAAAGGCTCCCCTAGATTTTTTAACCGTCTACCTTTTGAACCCAATCAGACTGCATAGAATGTAAAAATGAGTTAGATATGCTTGTGCTTGTGCACGTGAAAACAGTAAAATTGTCTAATTTACACTCCTGTGCAACAACTAATGATTGTAAAGAAATTTTAGGACCAGATTCGTAAACTACTAATCAGGAAAAACATTTTTTTTTAAAATGGCCCTCTGCAAATTATTTGATTTTTCGGTTTTTACTTTACACACTCACGACTAGCTCGGTATTGAGTGTAAACAAAAAGAGGGTATCTAAGTTTTTTTATCTACCTTTAAAAAAACCGCACCTCCCAGATGTGTGTCGTTATAGCTATGAGGGAGGGACACAAATTTCGCACTCGCTGCGATAAACATAAGGATGGCCAAGTATATTATAGGTAGCGCTATCGCGCTACCTATGATCAGCGACAAGGTTGTCTTGTAGCATGTTTACCTGCGTTGTTGTTGTAATCAACGGTCGCACATTATACTGCGAGTGCATGATATTCCAATGTCCATGACACAAATAAGTCTTGCTTACTCGAGTCGTAATGAAATGTTAGGGTGAAATGCTAATGATTAAAATTTTTAGCAGTATTTCAAATTAAAGATTACTTTTAAAAAATGTTCATCTTGAAAGCCGCCTTTTCACGCTGTCAATAAATTATTTCTCTCTTTTTTTCATAAATTTGTTTTTTGATTGCATTAAATATTCTTAGTTAAAGTTTTTTAACGTGTACGCGTAGCTTAGGTATTACTATAGGTTTTGGCGGAACATGTAGGTACATTCCTAAAAAAATCCTTTGCTTCTCTGTAGCAGCCAGTCAGATAAAGAAGGACTAATTGTGTCAAAATAATCTCCGTCTGAATTGTTACGCGTATATCACACTGATATCCATTATAGCATTTAGCAGAGTAATCGCAAGTTAGGTTGTCGTCATACATGCTTATTGAATTACACAGGAAGTTTAAAGGCCATTGTAATTGGCAGTCATTATTTTAGAGTTGTTTCCGGCCCTTAGAGGATTAGAAGGAATATTCGTCGTTCGAGAGATTAATTCTGTACCTTTTTTAAGGATACACCAGCGTGACCCCCGGCTCTGCTTCTTTTATTTACGTCAATTAATCGCATAGCATATATCCTCGTATTTCTTATCGACTTGCGCTCTTCTTTAATAAAAACAGGCTTTGGCTTGCTTGTGCGATATAATATGCAAATTTAATTCAGCGTGGTAATTTCCAATTTCTGTAGTTCGATGCGCCATCCGTATGGTCTTGCTTCTTAATTTCTTTTTAGCTGTAGCTTTGAAGCCACACACATTTTGTGCTTTCGATAAATATATAAAGATTGTTAGCCCGTTACTCTGTCAGCACCATGGCTTTGGATCGTTAAGCTTTTGTGCTGATAAGGGTTTTGCTTGCTTTAATAAAACTCGTTAAAACTCCCAATGCGGAATTCATTGCGTACTTATCACTGACGCACTGTAATCGTAGTTATTCGCCTGTAGATGTTTTTAAAGTCAATCTGATTGTGCGAGTGTATCGAATCGTAATTCTTCCTTCTGTTAACTTTAGCCACTGGCAAAAGCGAAACAAAACAAATGGTCAGATTAGCTCAGATTTTGAATCAACGTTTCTTGTTAAAAGCTTTTTTCAGACGTTTGGCCATCCATTGGCGAAATATATATGAATGATGAAAACTTAACAAAAGAAAATTTATATGATGGAATCTATGTACATATGCTCTGGTGAAGCATTCTAGTGAAGGCTACTTTGGCGTCGTCAAATTAATGAATGGTTGCCCATAATTATACATATTTTTAGGATGGTGGATTACGTAATATGGACTTAAAGAAATGAAATTGGACTTCTAATTTTACGCGATGTTCTATCAATGGGATTTAAAAAACCCGAAACTTTTAAACAATTAATACTTTGTCTGTACTTTACCTGAGATGCTTCTAAAATTTTTTTTGTATTCATTCATGTATTGCATTTTGCAATATCACTGCGCCAAACTATTCTTGTGCGTCAAAGTGTTCCACTCATAAATGCACAACTTGGCCGATCTTGGGAGTCAACCGGTCTGGGGTCAGTCAGTGAGCCTTTTTGTACCGGAACAGCCATAAAAACTGGTATAAATGCTAAAATATCTTTAAAACTACTTCAAAATTCCATATATAAATATATTTGTGTATGCGTTTTGAAAGTCAATTAGTTATTGTTTAGGGAGTCCTTCCCATATTTTGTCCAAAAGGGTATTCGGGACCTTGTAACCGAATAATTTCTTATTAATATGTAAATCAGGTCAGTGAGACCTGAAAATGGCGGTCTGTAAATTTTTAACTGATCCTGAAAATCTTGTTCAATCGCCTCGGGGTGAATCTTTCACGCGATCTTAAGCAGTTTTTAATATTCCATCGGAGGGTGTAAAGTATTTTAAACCTTGCGTAGACTAATGAAATCCCTTGAAGAAAAAACATTTCAGTAACGCATTCTGCCAAATTTGTCAAATCGTAGTAAACTGAATTGAGGATTTTTAAAATTTATTTTTAAATGAGCTATGGTTAACTTACCGTTAAATTGCAGGAAAAATTTATGGTCCGTTTTACTAGATATATGCATCCTATTTTCATACATCCGTAATTCGTATTACATTTCGTTGCTTTGGGGATTTAATCTCTTTGCAGGAGCACAGCCAGGGTGTTTCTGCCTAAATTTTGCTCGCGGGGTTATTATTAATCCCTAACTGAATTGTCTATCGAAATATTCCGATTTGATACCACAAAACAAAAGAAGGCGGATATACTACAACTTTGAAAAACTATGGAAAAATTTCAATGTTGTCAGCTACCAACGTTTTTTGAGGGCCATAACACCAGATCTAATGCGTAAACAAGCCGATAGTACAAGGAAGACAAGATTTTTCAAAAAGTTGATTATTCCAAAAATCTATCTTCTCTTTTAGCGACTACTTTTTGATCGAAATGGCGCACATTTCATAAACTTTATTCCGCAGCCAAAAGAACACTATTCACATGAATGGGAGACTGATGCAGTAAACTGACAAGTTTACTAAGTCGAAATTGTGCCGGCACCCGGAAGTCTTACTATCGCTCAGAAAATCTTTACCTGATTAGACACAGACGTTGTTTGATCCTAGTTCCGAAAAATGCGCTTTTTGTAGTTTAGGTATCCGTCATTATTACTGTATTCTTAAGTAAAAATTGAACATCAATTTTTAAGACATTTAAAGCATATATATGATTTCCGGTCAATCTGTTTTTTATTGTTCGATTTGTCTCTTGTTATCACTTACGTAAGCTCCAGCAAAGCGAAGTGTAGTGTCCCATTTTGTAATTCTTTGGTTCACATTTATAGAATGAATCTTGTTTGAGATCTAATCTGTTCGTAAATTATATCATGAGCAGCGCAGATCCAGGATTTCCTGGCAAGGTGAAACCAAAAATTTTCCTGATGGTGTTGAAAATAGTACGTAATCCGGCCATTATGCGCAAAGTAGTGATTTTTCTTGTCTCTCGATAAGCAGATAATACGGAAGAATTTAAAATTTTCACAATTTCCTTAATTTTCTTATACGAATAAAGAGGAACTTAATGCATCGGCATAAAGCGCTGAGAAAAAAGGCAAAGCGCCATTAATGTCACCAATGCTTAGAGCATTGAAAAATTCAAGTGAAGGATATGACGCGTTGCGCAAATTCTTCGAATTTGCTAAGCAAAATAGTAAAAACTGCTTTTACTCAGAAATCATTGTAAAAATCGTAGGTAGCGCGTTAGCGCGTACCTTTAATATACTTGGGTACTCTCAACATATGTTCTCCCTCACAGCTATTACTGCACATGTCTGGGAAGTGCGCTTTTAAATATACGGGGAACCCCAGCAAGCAGCTCTCAAGCATATACAACACTTAAACATGTAGGTATATACTCAGCACTGGTGCATGCTTCAACACTGTATATGCTTCAGCATTGTATATGCTTAAGCATTGTATATGCCTAAGTGTACCCTCTAGGGTCATCCCCTTTACTATTATTGCATACGCTTGGAATTTGGGTAATTTTAGAAGTGCTAATTTGATTTAATTTATCTTTACTTTTAATGTTTTGCAACTGATAAAAAGTGCGAAACGTTAGAGCGTGGGAAAAGTTGCAATTTGCGGTTTTGAAAGACTAAAAATGTAGCGCATTATGGCTTGCTTTCATCACACTTGAATTACTTAATTAAATATAGAAGTAGTATTCTGCGAAATCGTTTGCGTACATTTCAGTTAGTTACATATGCATATTTAAATTATCTACTTAATTATACAGAAGTAATTATCCGAGTGATCTGAATGCTAAAACGTTCAAGCGTCCCTGTTATATTTATCACCGGCACATTTTTGTCACGCTTAGTGCGCTCAGCTTATTTCTTTACGTATATTATCGTCCTTATAGTCTTAGCACGCTTCAATAATCCTAGTGCGCTTTTTTTAACCTCAATTTATCACTTAGACCTATATCGAAACGCGTGACACATTTAAATGAAGAAGACAGCGATTTTTGGATTATTTTATTTAGAAATAACCCTTTAACAATGTTGGACACTTTACAGAATTAGGGTAAAACGAACAATTACGTTTTTGTAATAATGCGACGAAACGAATAGGTTTGATCCGGAATAAACAAGTAGAATACGAATTACGGGTTAAACAGGCACGCAGCTGACCGTCCTATTTTGGGGGGACCGACACCAATTTTGGGGGTCCGGGGTACAAAAAGGCCAAAAATAGCACAAAATAACGTTTAAAAAGTCCTATTTTCCGGTTTTTTTCTGAATTTTGGGGGGTCCGGACTCCCATTCCCCCAGAGCTACGTGCCTGGGGTTAAAACGTTGATGACGCTGACGAAAATGCTGCTTGACGAACGTCGATAGCAATTAGATCCAAAGTGATAACTTGGCAACTACGTACAGATAGAGTAGTACTCCGTTGACGAAGACGAAAAGATCTAGCGTCTGCGTTATTGAATTGCTATTTATAGTAGTTATTAGACGAGGAACTAATCGGCGTGAAGCAACAGTAGAATAAAGCCATGTATGCAGGCAATTAGCTGGCCGTCCTATTTTGGGGGGACCAACACCAATTTTTTGGGGGGACTAAGCCCAAAAAGGCCAAAAATAGCACAAAATAACGTTTAAAAAGTCCAATTTTTCCGGTTTTTTCTGAATTTTGGGGTTCCGTACCCCTCATCCCCCAGAGATACGTGCCTGCATGTATGCATCGTGATCTGCTTTATATAGAACTTTCAAATTTTCTCAGATTGATGGATGATCAGGCAAGCTGCCAAGTGGAGGCTTGGGCCTGCTGATATTTGGGGATCATTTACATGGGTTGAGGTTGTTTTACATGCTTCCGGGCAACGTGTATTGTATTTTCACTTTCCCCGAACTTTTTCCTCTATTGTCTCTGTGCGAGCTGTACTTTGAGTGCTGCATTTGTTCTATCGCATCCGTCGCTTAACATAGCGGAAGCATACTCCTATGTTTTAGTACACCTACAACGCTATAATATGCTCGATTTTTTACTAATTTTAATGGATTATCCGGATTAATTCCGGATAACTGTCAGATTAAAACTGACTTTCGTCCTTTTGTATCGTTTTCTCTGATCGTCTATTTCAACTTTCATCCGTTCCGATCTTAATCTCTTTTGCAATCGCCTTTTTCCGCATTTCTCAGCGTGCTTCTTACGAGTTTTAACATGTACGTGCATTATATTAACGTGGGTTAGTTTAACCCACGGTTTTTTTGTATTCGGCAAAGATTTTTCGCGATGTACAAAGACTTTTGGGGACCGTCTTTGTACATGTGCAAAGATTTTTTGCAAGACAAACACTGCAAAAAAGGTTCGAAATTCGCAAAATTTCGGCGCTCCGCGCCGAAATGAGCAATTGTGTGTTCTATATATCTTTATAATTTCAGAAATTGCATTTTGAAAGGAAAAATGCCAAATTTTTTGGCGCTTCGCGCCGTTTTGAGAAGATTATTACTGATTTTTGCCCTCAGAAACCTAGAAATTGCTAAAATACGTAACAAAAGGTCGAACAACTCTGTTTTTGCCACACTAAAATCGCTACTTTACCATATTATAGTACCCAAAAATTTGTGTGTACGAAATGTACAAAGACTTTTAAAGACCATCTTTGTACATGTACAAACGGACCTTGTACAAAAAAAACACTGGTTTAACCTAAGGTTAACGGGAATTCTTGGGTTAGCTAACCCGCGGTTAAATTTAAGCTTGGGATAAATTTAACCCGTATGACAGCAGTTGGGTTAAACTCGGGTAAGCTAACCCAGGGTTTAAGCAGATAACCCGACTTTTTATTACTTTAACCCGAGATAGACGCGTATTTTGCAGTGCCGAACATGTATCAAAGGCAGTAAATGTGCATTTGAACTGCTGGAATGATACAGGCACTGCTAAGCGAACCGTTCAATGGCCATGTTATGTAATATGCAGTAATGCTGTAAGTGATTCGTCAACCATTGCACATGCGATGAAAATAAGGAAAATAAAAATCAGTCAAAGTAATAAAAATAATTAGTTAAGACGTAAAATGAAGAAAATAATTAAAAATAAAATAAGAAGTCCCTCAGTCTGAATCAGCGTCTAATCGATGTGACCGCCTTTTGTAAAATATGTGTGTTCGAAACCATTCGAGCTTTTAAAATTGTTTTGACCAATAGCGTAGTCACTGGTTTCTATATTTGCTCTAAGTTTGAAACAAATCTAATTAATTTTTGAGCTCAGCAGTATCAAAACATGTTTGGCCAGTAATGCAATAAGATAGACATCCCGAGATGTTGTAAGCCTGCCAGAAGCAGAGTTAAAAATCTCGGGTTTAATCGACCATTTTTAACCCATCGTTGGTTTAACTCGCTTTCTGTCATACTAACATTTCCATACGTGGGCAGCAAGAAAATTCTGGGGGGTGCAAGATTTTTTGAAGGTCAAAAGATGGCCTTAAAAATGATGGTATGGCGAAAAAAATCATTTTTTTGACGTTTCTCATCAAGCACTATCCATTGGCATCAAAAAATTGCGAAAAAACGAAAAAAAATTTCAAAAATTGAATTCTGGGGGGTATTTTGATTTCTGGGGGGGGGGTATTTTGGTTTATGGGTGGGGGTGCATACCCCCCAAACCCCCCACGCCCAGGTGTGGATGTTACCCGACTTTTACCTTGGGTTAAAGTCGACCCGCTTTCTGTCACACCAAAAGGAGTTTAACCCGAGATTTTTGCTTGATTTTACTCAAGTTTAACCTGAGGTTACGGTTAACCCACGTTCTGTCATTCGGGCCTAAGATACGTTATTAAATTCGTGCAATTTTTCTATACAGGCTTGCATTAAAACATGAAAGAAACGACACAATATTATAGACATTTTTCATTCGCATTTTTAAGCGAAAATATAATATTTAAACAAATCACGGAAATCAAGATATTTTGGTATGATAAGCTCATATAAATTACAAGAAACAATCAGTATATAGCGTTACTTGACATTTTCAAATAAGCGTAAATAAATTAGTTATAAAAGAACCCGATCTGTTTCGCGAACTATCGCTTTTTTTCCTAGCCTTCAATAGCGAACAACTCATAACAGCGGAATAAATGTGTGCAGAGGAAGCTTAACAATTTTATGAGTTGGCGCTGAATTTTATGACCTCATAATTAATAATCGTTGACATGACTTAATGCTTGTACGTTTTTATTTCCGTTTTAATTTCTAATCTCAGTCGATAGGTCTCACTCGAGGCCGTCAAATTTATCAGGAAATTGACATTTTTGTCCTTTGAAACGTTAGATTCGTATTAACAAATTGCAAATATTTTGTACTCGTTGAAATTCGAATTTATAGACGATCGTTTACTTTCTGTGGGATGAAACCATTCCAGTTAAATAAATTTCGTTTACTCTTCTTGCTAAAGCACCTTTATTTAAGCATGTGTGTGAAAAACTTTCCAATCTTAGTTCAGTCCTTTTCATTTTGACTAGAAAATGTGCTAATGAACGGCGACCTGCCTAAATGGTTTTGGATAAAACGTTGTTTTTCAGATTTGAGCTGCTGATTATTTGATGGACTCGATTATGACTAATTTTTCGAAATACTCACGACGAGGAACTTTGAGAAGATTGAGTTCCATATTACCTAGACTCTTCATGCCAAGTAATGATAACATATTAACGTAAGATCTATTTTTCTGTTTCGCTCTCATAAGTGTTCTCTAACGCGCAATAAGCGCTTAGCAAGATTGTCAACAACATGTTAATTATCCGTCGTACATCTTATAAAATATAGAATCTGTCATCAGCACACAAATTTATAGGCGTTTTACATATTGCTCGCGTTTGTTCTAATATTGGTTAGATAGCTTGGCTTTGGTTTAGCCTATTTCCCTTTCTAGATAGTTCGACCGGTAGATAGTAGAGTATAGTAGCTATTGAAATGTCTGGACTTGCCATTTACTATCCGAAAATCGTTATTTATGCTTAATAAATCAGGCTATGAGAACATGCAATTGTATAGGCTATTAAAAATGATTTCAATCAATGAATGAGGTTCGCTGATTTTATTGATGATTTTTTTATTTAATGTTAATGATTTCTCATTTTTATAGAACCGTATTCAAGCTGCCGTTTACTTTATGTCATTCCTATCAATCTTCGCAAGTACTGCTTGAAATACTTAGTTACTTGATTAAATGTATGGCTAATCAGAGATAAGTATTCGAAAGAGCTTTCTTTGTGATGATTTCAGCGAATTCGTATTTTGCCTAAAATCGGAAGTTTTACCAATCGTGATAATTTGAAAGTTTTGAAGTAATCGAAAATAAGTAATGGGTTAAAAAAGCTAAGGGCTATGTATTTCGAATAACTATAATATTCAAATGAGCACGATATAAATAATGAACTAAATAGTACTAAAGAATTTATAAATCGAATTGTTGAGTGTGAGATAATATACAGAGTTAATCGTGATACATATTTTTGATTCAACTTCGTGTTTAATTTTAATAGCATTGGAAAATTTACGTCAGTCCATACAGTGCACAGAAGCTTTTCCACCAATTTATTTTCTAACCACGGTCTATAGTTTCGCTAAACGCCATCTAAAAGCTTGGTTAAGTATCCTTCCTCACCACTTAGAACGGCTGCTAATCGAAGGCTAGAGGTTATCGACTATAAGCAAAATTCACGATTTTCAAAAAAGTCTGAGGAAGTTTGCATTCTATTGTATTTTAAGCGTTTTAGCGATTTTTCTGATGAAGTACTACTTTTCGGCTCATCGCACTGAATAGTCTATTCATTTAATATATTTCACTTCAGTTATTAAATTTCTAATGAATCATCCGTTCTACGTCGTAGATAGAAAGAAGATCGTGGGGTAGGTAATTTTATTTTCGATATGAACCCAGATTTTTAAGTCTCGAAAAGGCACCTCTGACAAATTTTCTATTCAATATACGTCATAAAAAATCGACGTATTTTCAGGTCATACTTCAGAGGAAAATATGGAGATGCCTGAGCATACGTGGACGCCAGTGGAGAGTTTGGACAATTTGTGCAAGTCTACTAATTTCACACGAAGTGAATTAAAATGGTTTTACCGCCAATTTAAGAACGAATTTTCCTTTTTCATCCAACCAAGCACTTTGGTCCTCTAAAATCATATAACGGGTACCTCTAGTTATACTAAAGATAGTGCGTTTCAGGAAAAGTAGCTATAATCATCCAGAACGTTTAGGGTAAGCTAACATGTATTAGAAACTGACATCAATGTTCTTTATTACCTCTTACGAGTCATAAGACTTTCAACATCAATAAGATTTAGTAATAACAAGTAAATTGAGGGGTTCCTCAATGAGATGCCGTCGCAGCATGGCCTTAAGTTCAAAGAAATAAAATGTTGAATTTTTGTCAACGTGTCGAAGCTGTCAAATTTTTTTGTCAAACTTAAATTTTTAATTATTTAAATTAATTTCTGAATTAATTAAATTTTGGGTCTATTTTTCAGCTTTCTACTATAAATTAAGTGCAAGTTTAGTCTTTGTTCTCTTCCCATTTACTCGTATTGTCGATCATTAGTTTAGGCTAAGAAAAGTATTCTGGGAAGTACAAGGGCACAAGTCAACTCTAAAATTTTACTTTGACATTATAAAATCTTTTAAGCATTCTGAGTCCAAAAGTCAGTGACAAGATCATCGCGGGAAATTTCAAAAATGACGCTGCGCAGCCTGCAAGCGAAAATCGCTCAGACGAAACTTTTGAACAGTTGTCCGCACATCTTACTTGATTTATTTATTAAATCGTAATTTTTCAGGCGACTTCAAACGGATTTATAACTATGGATGAGCTGATAAATGTCTTATCGCACTTTTTTCCGGAGGGAGGTGAATGAACTTTCTACAACATTTACGTCAGATTTTCATTAAGTGATTTTTCAGATTGCTCATTATATGCGTCGTGTTTATTCAATGCGTTTGATACCAACAAAGACGACCATATAAATTTTGATGTAAGCTAAAAGACTGCAAGTTTTGAAACTTTTGATTTTATCAAGTAACTTACGGAATGTGCAATCTGTATTCAACGAAAATGCAACGTAATCATACGTGGGCAGCAAGAAAGTTCTGGGGGGGTGCAAATTTTTTTAAAGGTCGAAAAATGGCCTTAAAAATGGTGGTATGGCGATAAAAACACCATTTTTCGACGTTTCTCATCAAGCACTATCCATTGGCATCAAAAAATTGCGAAAAAAACGAAAAAATTTTCAAAAATTGAATTCTGGGGGGTAATTTGATTTCTGGGGGGTATTCTGGTTTCTGGGGGTGCATACCCCCAAACCCCCCACGCCCAGGTGTAAACGTAATATAGAATAATTATATTAGAGATTTGATATAGTCTGTACCATGCCAAACGGCCCATTTTCGCTTAACGGCTTATCACTGTAGTGGAATATTTTACCGTTTAGATTGTTGCGGCACTTTGTTAACCCGCCACATGTTAAACAAAGCACGTTAAACATGACTAAGACGAGTGTAGACCACAGGTAGGCGTGGGAGGGTGAGGGCAGGTTTGGGGGTATGCACCCCAGAAGGCCGAACCCCCAGAATTTTGGTGCTGCCCACCTATGGTGTAGAGCAATCAGCCGCTACGAGAGCATAATGGAAGAAGCTATTTTTGCTGTTAAAAACTATCGCGAATGAGCCGTTTTGAATTGAACAGACTTTAGAAATCAATTATGTTGCGACAATGCTAGCAAAGATGTTTGGGGGTTCGGGGGGTCTCCATATTCCTATAATAGAAAATATAAAGTTTTTTGGAAAAAATGAAGCAAAATGTACGATAAAAATGAATAAAAATCAGGGGCAGATTCAAGGGGGCAGCCGCCCCCCCCCCATTGGCCCAAAATAGTTAGCGAGATGAAGAATGGAAATGTAATTTGCAATGATTTTTAGCCGTCAGTGATAATGATTTCTCAAATTTTTTAATACACATCAATGACCTTTACTTACTTTCTTGGCGACCTGGAAGTCATTTTTCCGCATAGATAGGTTTTAAAACAATTTCAAGTGCAGAAACAGCTATTTCGCCATACAGTTCTTCTATATTCAGGCATAACTTTTGAAAATATCGAAGTTACATGTCAAAATAAGGAAATAGAGCGCTAAGTCTAGCTTCTAAACATCCTTCCGCCTAATTTTCTCAAATTTTCCGGCGCTCGCGTCGGATTTCCGTTTAAGTCAAAGAAATTTAGGGATCTTTTCCCAAAAAAATGTCTGGAATTTCAAAATTGTTCGAAAAAATGTTGCGTGAAAAAGTGATTTTATAGAAAAGTAGACAATGTTAAACGCAGAAAAAAACGCTATTTCACACGGGAAGTGCGAATTTTCAGACTTGTATTTGACTGTTTTTGGAAAAGTCGGGGTACCGCCTCCATTTAGAAAATCCTAGATACGCGCTTGATAAAAATCGAAAATTTTCATCAGAAGTGTTTGAAATTAACTAGAGACTGCGGATTGACCTAGTTTGTACGCTATTTTTGCATTACCAGCTTTTGGTTTGACATAAAAAGTTTACTGAGTCATTGCATTTAACTTTTTAAATTTATTTTTTTCAAATTTTGCCTCATTTTGCAGTCTTCTTATATACAAAATATATGAAATAACTTACTCAAGGATATGAATCTTCATTTTTCTTTAGAAATATCATCAGTTTATTGATTTATAGTCTAATATCGATTCTGAAAGTGTTGTGGAATTATAACTTTTCTCTTATATCTCATTTTTCATAAACAGGAATTCATTCTGGGTCTATCTCATTTGAGAAGGAGCAGCAATGTTGAAAAATTGACCTGGTTGTTTACTCTATATGACGTCGACAACGACGGACTGATAAGCGAAGAAGACGTAGAAAAAGTTGTAACAGCTATCTTTAGCATATCCATGCATGCATACGACGAATTGGTGCAGAATATGATCATGAAGGATGCCGCAGACTATGTTTTTCAGGTTGATTTACTCGTATTAACTCGGTTCTTCAATGATCTGAATTTCCCTCGGAGTTTTGAAACAAATGCATCTCTCTCGAAGTTAAATTTATAAGAATAATGAAATAAACAAAAATATGTTTTAAAAGAATTCTACATCTTATTTTTCCTTATGGTGAGTTTAATGAAAATATATTAAAAAATATAAATGATTTCTTTTAATTTTATATTCCCTACATGTATAGTTAAGAGCGGAGGCACTCACTTTAACTTTAATGTAACACCATTTTCAGCGATTCTCTCGCGCGACTTCCATCGAAGATTCTACTAAGTCGTACATTACTTTATCCGAATTCATAGAAACTTGTCGTCAGGTGAGCTTAGAATAAGTAATGATTGGTATTACACTCGTACTTCAGGATAATAAATTTTTCAGGATAATAAACTTTTGGAAGCTTTGAAATCTTTTGACTAATCATTATCGTATGTTTATTTCCAGATGCAGCTAAGATATGCTGTATGATCCATATATTCGCTTCTGTATTTTTGACTTTATTATCGAATAAAGTTACGGTAGGTATTTGCAAAATATACGCATTTTTTGTAAATATTCTCCTCTAAAAAATGCAAATTCAGTAAAAAATAATTATTGATTTCAAATTACCCCAAATTAAATCGTTAAAACTAAAATCGACCGATTGCTTTTTGAATTAAGGCTTGTAGGTACCTAATGATCTACAGAGTGTACTGAATAAAAATATGATTTAGCCTGCAAAAATCTGATTCTACCTCGCTAATGCACGCACGAATCCCGCTTTAATAAAAGAAAATGACTAAATTAATCAGTCTTCCTTCATTTATCTCAAATCAGCAGAGGGCGGAGTCGTGGGGGATGGCTGCTCCCTATTGGCCCGCAACATACCTCCTATTAACTTTGCAATGATGTTTGACTATCATATATCTTATTTCTCACATTTTCCAGCCGAAGTATATTTTATCAGTTTTTTGCAGCAACGAACATTTTCACGACGCTTGAAACAATTTATGGAACGTAAAACTTTTTTCTTCCATTTTTAGCACAAATTCTAAAAATTTTAGGCGCTTTGTATCAAACGTTTCAATTTGTTTTGCTCTAATCGCGCGAATGAAGGAAAAGTGCTGTCAACTGTCAAGGTTTTGCTGCCTAAATTTCATTAATTTTCCCGGCATTTCGCACCAGGTTTTCGCTCAGATTAATAGAATTAGGCGCTTCTCCGAACTATAGCAAAAAATTTCGATTTTTTTGATGAAATCACGCACAGCAGAAATCAGTATGAATAAAAATAGACAATGTAAAACGGCGAAAAATCTTATTTTGCAAATACGGACTTTCGGGCATATTTTTCACTGGAAAGGTTGGAGTTTTGCCCCTTTGCCCTTACGATAATCCTGGATCAGCTACATACACATGTGGGCGTGGGGAGTATGCATTCCCTCCCCCTAAGAGTTCGAATACCCCCAGAATTCAATTTTTGAAAGTTTTTTGTAATTTTTTGATGCCAATGGATAGTGTTCGATGAGAAACCTTCATAAATGTTGTTATTCGCCATACCGGCATTTTTAGGACCATTTTTTGACCTTTAAAAATCTTGCGCCTCCCAGAATTTTGTTGCTGCTCACCTATGGCTACATACTCTCTGCCATGCCAGTAAGAGAAAATACGAAGCGATTCGATATTCGTTTGCAAGTGATGCACGAGCAAAATAATACGCGTTCAATTCGCACACACGAGTTCGACCCGGTTGATCGACTCGACCATATATAAAGGTTTACCTTAACGTTAATGGTCACCCTAACGCTACCATTAATTAATAGTCGCGTCAAGTCCGATTTCCACCTTAACGTACCTACCATTAAAAAATAGGGTTGCTCGAATGATCGATTTTAATTTCGGCTGCTGGACTTTGCCTAAGTGCAGCCACTAATTAAGGCTAGGCTCAGTTTTTTTAATGTCTACCTTAAGACCGGTTGCTCGAAAGCTTTTAATGGTTTCTTTAAGGTGAATTGGGTTGCTCGACTTTACCTCAACTTCTTTGATGGTTTTGTTAAGCTTTAATTATGTAAGGTAGGTCGAGAGCTATATTAACAAACTCAAGGATAACATCTCACACTTGAAAAATTAAGCTTCTTTCATTATTCTTACATTTAATAATGATACATGCTCGTCGATCCATTGTCAAATAAAGTCCTTTGGTTCATTTTGATGACAAAAAATTCTAATAAAGGTTTTATTCGAGAACGAGTTTTTTTAGTTGCCTTCTTCATTTTCTGTAGCTGATGCCGAAAATGCGCCAAAATCAAAATGATATTCCCTATTTTTTTAATTTTCTTATCTTCACAAGCAACCAACTATGTTTTACCCTGACTAACGAGCGTTTTCAATTGTTTTCCTCATTGAGTGTATCGCTGTCACCACAATCCATTACCAGACAATTTCGAACCAACACCAAAAGTCAAGGTAAAAGAGTAAAATAGAAGAAAATTCGAATTTTCAATGACTATGGTTCTCAAAGTTTTATATCTATCTAAACCAAAACATTAAGAGTCTCGTGAATTATCTGTGAACCTTAACACAATCATCTTATTTCCCTTAACGCAACCATTCAGCTTACCTTAACGCTACCATTAAATTTTCCTTGACACAAGCATTAAAATTTTTTGCTAATGGTTTCTTTAATGGCACCATTGAGCTTCCCATAACAAATGCTCGACCATTGATTAATGGTCAAGTCGAGCAACCCGATTTTTACGGACCTAAAGAGACCATTAGTTACAGTTTTACCTTAACGTTAATGGTTCCGTTCAGGGAATCTTAATGGTGGTTGGCGTTAAGGTGAAGTCGAACAACCGGCCGACCATAAAAAGTTAATTTTTAATGGTTAGCCTTCATTAAGGTGAAGTCGAGCAACCGGACCCTGGGCTCTAGTATCTGTTAAAATTGTTCGATACATCGATGAGAAGTTTTTTTATCATAAATAGTTTGCTGCTACATAAATTGTCATTAATTTTGGACGCTTCGTTCCAAATAACCAGGACCAGTCACTATCTTCATTTTGGAATGGTTCACCAGTACTATGTTCGGTTTTATATATAGCTTTCATATTATTTATATCTTGAACATGCACGTTTTCTGCTCTAAGTGAAGGATTTTTGGGTCAGTATAAACATTTTTTCGCCTCTGAGAATTTATGCACGTAGTTATGCGAAACAGACTATAATTTTTGTTGCTTTCTCGTGCATTGTTCACTTGCATGCAATTTTTAACGGCGACACATCATTGAGTTGGTTTACACACTAATGTGTTTGTTGCCCCATGCCTAGCTTACGCTTGCTGTTTCTGACGATGCAGGATTTTACTTTAATTAGGTTAATAACGTCATTGGCGTAAATTTTAATTTCTTTGAATGTCAACACTTGATATTGAAGCTATAAACTGTTGAAGAAAAAGTAAAAACTGTTGCTATTAGTCTTCGCATATGCAAGCTCTATAACTTTCCTCGAGCAATTCTGGTTTAAAATACACTAGGAAAATATTTACGCCAATTTTTAAGTCGATCCAACGGGGACTTTTACGTCGATTTCTTCCTCTGATTAAGGATAGCTAGACTGCGTTTTTTGTATTTTTGTAATGAGAATGCAGTGTTTAAGGACAAAATCATGCTAATAAAAAGTAGAATACTAGCAAGAAAAAATGCTCCGATGGAGCAAAAATGATGAACATACTTGGATTTCTTTATTCTTAAGGATGTAAAAGGAGGGGACTAGGGCGAATTTCCCTATACGCGCAAAAGCCGTAAGAATATGCTTAACAGTTAGACTTCCTCTAAACAACGCAAAAATCGAAGTATATTTTGCGGCCTGTGAAAAATCAAGTTTTAGACACGAAACATTTTTCACTGTTTCGCAAAGAACAATTGAAAAGTTTTCATGTTTGTTAAACAGTCGATTTATGATTTATTTCACGAAACCTTCCCTTCCACAATGTTCTGATGGAAAACAAGATTATCGGAGTAAAGTTTACACCTCCAGGCCAATTCAATTCAGTCTACAGAAACAGGCATAAGCCGCAAAATATACTTTGATTTTTGCGTTGTTTAGAGGAAGTTCAACTTTTTAGCACATTCTTACGGCTTTTGTGCGTATAGGGAAATTTTCCCTAGTCCTCTCCTTTTACTTCCTTAAGAATAAAGAAATATAAAAAATATATTCATCTTTTTCGCTCCATCGGAGCATTTTTTCTTGCTATATGAAGATCTATACCGCCACGAAAAGACCAAAAGCGTTAGTACCCACCTATCTACCCTAAGTTGCGAAAATTTACCACTAAAAAAAGATCGTAAGCGCATGTAAATCAAACAAATGTTTTCTTAAAACTTGATTCTGCCGTCAACCTACACACTTGCCGATTTCTTTAGTCTCTTTACCTCCCTCGGAGTATGTGGCAAAAGGTGTTAATAAATTAAACTTCAACATAATCCTTCAAAATTTTAGAGAAAAGGTGCAAATTGATCCCTCAGGGCCCGGTTTCATCAAAGACTAATATTTATTACTAATAATATTACCACTAATATCCTAATAAATATTAGTCCCATTATTTTCTATTAGATAATTTTACTAATATTATTAGTACTAGTAATACTATTAGTAATTAGTAATAAATATTACCCCATTATTTTCTGTTTCACAAGGCACTAATAAATATTACTAATATTATTACTAATTTTATTAGTACCTGCGTGTTGTTGAGTATTGTTTTGTGCATTGATTCATTTTTGTGTGCAGATTTTGTTTTTCGCATCCAAAAGATGACGAGATTAAATTATTATTATTGAAGCGCATTAATGATTCAAAGAAAATTTTATTCGCCAAATTTGACGATACTATAACCGCCAGCAATAAGTAAGAAGAATGACCTAAAATCAAAGAGTACGCCATCAGTATAGGATTTTTCAGTTTAAAGGATAAAAAATGGGATTATTTACGTGATGCCACGTAGCCCAATATATGAAGCGCCACATTGAAAAAATTGACAAATTCAGTATGCTTATATATTACTCATGCATAACATCGAATGGTCATACAAAAATGTATGCTTCAGGGAAAATCCTGTAATTTTATGAAAAGTAGTCAAAATTATCTAAAATTTCGCAGAAGTATCGTTGACTGATTGTACTGACTACGAAACTAAATTTCACCTACGTAGGGAGTGAGCTTAAGATAGAGTACGCACTAATACCCTCAATTATTGGTGAGATTTTATTGCTATTAGTGCCATTATGAAACAGACGGTAATAAATCGGCTTCTAATGTGGTAATAATATTGGGGATTTCAGTAATATTTATTAGTAATTTGGTTATATTTTATGTAACAGCCGACTAATATTTGAGAAAACCGATTTTTTTCTATCACAAATATTATTACTAATATTTATTACTAATATCATGATTTATTGTGCAACAGGAACTGATATTTTTTATGAAACCAGGCCCAGAGCTCCATGCCAGCAATCTACACTGCATGTATGACATACAAAGAAGTTTACACAGTGAACACTTTAATGACAATTGCAGTTAGTAACAACAAACAATACTAGGCATTACCGAACGTTAATTATAGGAAATGAAAGCACTTACGAAATATTGGGAAAACACACAGTTTAGTATCATAATATAAGGGAAACACAACACTTAAATGGGTAAACGAGTTTATGCTGCTCCTGTAAAATCTGACTCGACTATGGCTAAAGACATTGTCCGTCCGAAAAAATGTTCTTTAGAAAGAAACAGGTCACAAAATCTACTCCAGTAGATTGTACCTAGCATGTTTGGCCAATTGTATGACATAATCGTATATGAACAATAGCTGGTCTTTGGTATGAATCGAATGATACCGTTGTTGTCTCATTTGCTGAACTAATTCTAACGGATCAACGAAGTCATTATGATTCAAATGTTCGGCAAATATGTCTAACAAAACGCATACGGCCGAACGACCTGGGGAAAAAAGACAAAATTTATACATTAAGAGGAGATCATCTTGTTAAAATACAGCAAAGACAAGTTTACAACATCAAAAAGATGAATGGTTTATGTACGCTTAGGATTTCCATTTCTTCTATATAAGCTGTGACGATGGTTAGCTTGTGAACTAGAAGCGCCTTTTGGTTACTAATAACGTTCATAGTGTCTGTTCCTTACACATTATCAAAGTTGCAAAATTTTGTCCGTAAAGATGAAGACTGCATGAACTTCACTTAGGTACAATATCTTAAGGAATTGAATAAAATTTTGGTACCCAATTTTTTATTATTCTGAAATTAACCCAAAGAGTGATTAGTGATTTTAAGTTGCAGGTTTTACTGGACGTCTTCAGTCGCGGATCCAGGGGCGGCCGGCGCCAACCCCCAAACCCTTTTTGAAAATTTTTTTGAGCAGCAGATATACGGTAAATGCGCCCGAAATTGAGCTAAAAAGTACAAAAATGTCAAGAATTTTCGGCGCTTTCCGCCGAATCATCATTATCTTTCGTTATAATGATTCAACATTGTGTTTAGAATCATGAAGCAGCCAAAATAACCCAATGCTTCATGCCAATTTAGTGATTTATTGTACTACTTATTAGTTGAAACTGTAAACGCTGGTTGGACAACAACATGGTAAAGATATGTGAAAATCATTTCTGTGCTGGTTCGGCAATTTCTCGTTCCGTTTCGTTTTTCAGTTCAGAACGCATTTTACAGCAAGAGTTTGTAATCGTTTGCACGTGTGAATTAGCTGGTTAGTTCAAACTGCTTTTAGGCTGAGTTTAGGACCATAATGCGGCCGATTTTGTGTACGTTTCAAGGTTAATTCTAAATTTCATTTTACAGAATTTTCTGGGGATGGTCGGTTAGATGGGATGGTCGGTGATGTGGGATGGTCGGTCATAGAAAATTTAAAAAGCTAGTCGGCTTAAAGTTATTCCCACTATTCATGAATCTGACACAAAGACTTGAGTGTAGTCGGCCAGATGGGACGATCGGTGATGGGGGATAGACGGTCAAACAACATTTGAAAAATCTAGTCGGCTCAATGAGATTCCTATTGATTTTCAATTTTCCTTCCAGAAAGTTTGTCTTAGTCGGCCAAACAGGACGGTCGGTGCTGGAGTATGGTCGGAAGAACAAAATTTAAAAAAAATTGGTCGATCAATGTGATTCTCGATGATTAACAATTTTCTGTTTAAAAAGTTTATTCTAGTCGGCCAAATGGGACGGTCGCTGTTATATCTTGGTCCGTCAAACAGAATTCGAAAAATTTGGTTGGATCAATAAGATTCCTAATGATTATCAATTTACTGTTCAAAAAGTTTGTCCTAGTCGGCCAAATAGGAGGTCGGTGCTATGTTTCTGCTGGTAAAACAGAATTTGAAAAATTTAGTCGGCTCAATGGGATTTCCGAATATTGACGATTAACAATTTTATGTTCAAAGTTTCTTCTAGTCGACCGAATGGGACAATCGGTGCCGTGGTATGGTCGGTCAAACAGAATTTGAAAAATGTGGTTGGCTCCAGTGGGTTTCCAACTAGTCATCGATTTTTTCGTACGACATCGTGAGCTTGTCTTTCTGGTTCTCTGGATATGGTCGTGCCAGACCCCCGGACCATAGATGGGCAGCAGTCAAATTCTGGGGAGGTCAAAATCGGCAAAACTCCCAAAAAATATAGTAAAAATTCAATCTGGGAGATTTATCGTTTTTTGTGGGGGTAAGATTCAGATTCTGAGGTGTTGAAACCCCCTCCCAAAACGCCCACGCCCATGTGTTCTTGACACCCATACAAACTTCCAAAGACTCCCACGAATTTGATAGACCCTTACCTCAGACCTTCCAGGATAGAACTAGGCATGTTTTTGGGTTGTTTTTTGTCCGTTTTACATCTCCCAGACCGTCACAATTAGGCTGCTGCCCATATAAGTTCACTCCCATCCAGGGTGCCCAGCTACATAATTGTGACAAATGTTTCAAAACTCAGGGTCATCCCCACTCATACTAGCCCCATTGTCAGTCTTAAGCACTCGAACTCACTTCTCAGCAGTGCGTTTAACATGAGGATTGGGGATCCTCCCACACCCTAAGTTGGTCGTCCCCCACCAACACCCAAAGCCAGAAAATTTTTGACCCCCTCCCGTTGATGTTTGGAAAAAATTTAATTTTTTGACCATTTTTAGTCCTTTTTTTGGCCAGAAATTGGGTTATTTACCGCCCCCCCCCTCTTAAGTGGCCGCGGACCCCCACATAAAATTTTGAATCTTTACATGTATCACCCCGGATGACCTTAACAAACGCTACAGCATTGCAGTATAGGTTCAGACGTTCGGCCGACCTGGCCTTTGCTTGTCAACGCAGCTCTTAACTGAGCTGCTACAGCAATTGCAAAGCCTTTCAGTAAGAATTTTCGCTATGGGGACTATTGAAAAAAGATGTTAATCTAACGTTTTGTAAAAATATGTTAATGTAACTGTTTGGAAGAAAAAGATGTTAATCTAGCATTTTTGAGAAAAAGATGTTAATCCAGCTTTTTTGAAAAAAGATGTTAATCTAAATTTTTTTGAAAAAGAGATGTTAATCTAAATTTTTTTTCGAAAAAAGATGTTAATCTAGCTTTTTGAAAAAAGGTGTTAATCCAACTTCTTTTTGAAAAAGACGTCAATCTAGCTTTTTTGTAAAAAATATTAATCTAGCTTTTTTAAAAAAGATGCTAATCTAGTTTTTTTTCAAAAAAGATGTTAATCTTGCCCTTTAAAAAATGATGCTAATGTTTTTTTTGAAACATTCCTCTAGTGTTGACGATTTTGAATAAAGATATTAATGTTAGTGTAGGTTACATTTCATAAACTGAATGAGGCACTAGTTTAGTGCACAATTTCAATCACATAGGTAAAAAATATCGAAAAATTTCTTCAATCTCGGCAGCTCTTCTATTGAATTTGCTGTGTTTTTCGTAACGGAAACGACGCAACTTTTCAAAATGCTAATTAGCAATCAATATACTTTTTCAAGCTAAAAGGATCATATTGTTGAAATGTAACGTTGAACTATATTTGATTTTTTGCCTTTAATGTAGACCAAATTTTGATATTTTACGTTAAACTTAGCTAGATTAAAAGCAGATTTCAGACTGATCTCATCGGCTTTCTGTTAAAAACTGCCTCTATTTTCGCTTATCTTCGTATGATTCTCGAGATATCTGACTTGAAATTTTCGGACTTCCAAAATTTTTTCCTGGATCCGCTACTGGACGTCTTATATAATTGAGGTCTTGTCCTTTAATTCTATGCATAGAAAATAGCTGATGGCAGCGTTTTTTCGTCATTTACAGCGTTTTGTTTCAGTAAGGAATAAAAATCATTCCTGATAGAGATTTTTCTAGAAAAGAAAACTCTGCATAATAAAGTTTCAATAGGCATAGCCGTGCCTAGGGGGTGCTGAACTGTGCGGCCGCCCAGGGCCGCTACAATTATGGGCCGCTAAAAAAGTTGTAGTGCATGCCGTATAGAATTCATTTTTTGGCGGCCCTCTTACAATAATTCGATACATACGTTCAAAAGGATCGATTTTTCGACGTTCTAATGCAAACCCAGTCAGTTAAAAATCTTTACTTGCATTTTTAAGAGAATGCTGACTGAGCTATACTTGGATTCATTTTTCAGACATATTGTTGATTTTTCTGTTGCAATAATGTGTGTCCAGAAAATTGAATTCGAAAAGGCTAAAATGTCAAAATTTTCCGGCGCTTTGCACCGAGCCATAGATCAAATGAATTTAAAAGCTTGAATCAGCTGAAATAATCTAGCACTTCACATCACTAGTAATTTAATGCACTATTTGTTCATTGAATGAAAGTGCGCATGCTTGTTGAGCATAAAACTAGAAGTGCGAAAATGATTGTGTACCAGTTAGTCTATTCTTTGCTTTTTTGTCTTTCTTTACAAGGACACAATCCTATTTTAAATGAAAGAAATGGCCAAATTTTCTTATGTTTTTGTGCATTTCCTGTTTTCTGAACTGCATCTTCTTAATAAGAAGGCCACAAATGGGCCTGAAAAGGGTAAGAACAAAAACTTCAATTTATACATTTTTCTATATCTTATTGGCAGCGACCCGTTGCTGCGCTATGTAATTAGCAGAGGTCGAAAAACGCATTTCAACTCAGAAGTTTTGTGAGATGTAAGAGTTCATCAATTTTGAGTGTTTTTGGGCTCCATTTAGGACCGAAATTCGGTCGTTTTTGCGAAAATTTTAACGTTATTATTTTACATTAAAATGCTTTTTTACAAAACTTGTAGGGACTCTGTCCCGGACCCCGCAGGGAACGCTTGACCGCGCCACCTAAGACCCCCGCAGCATATGTGGGCAGCAACAAAATCCCGGGAGAGTAGGTGAGGTCGAAAAATGGTTTAAAAAATGATGGTATGGCTAAGAAATACCGTTTTCAAGGTTTCTCATTGAGCACTACCCACGAATACCAGCTTTGAAAACATGGGAAGATGATGAATCGCTCAAGTCATGCACATGGACCAGACATGTACACTGAGCTAAAAGTTCTTGCTCGATCAAGTCCAAATGAATTAACTTCGCCACTAGCTACTCTTAAATATCTATCAAATGAGTTCCAGGATGTTTTCCCGAACCTTATAATTGATTTCAGAATTTTACCTACAATACCTATTGCTGTGGCCTCAGCAATAGGTATTGTTAGATATATTTAGACATATTTGCGGTCAACTATGACTGATTCTCGTCTAAGTGCACTAGCGATTATTTCAATTGAAAAGGATTTATCATCTTCGTTAGATTTTTTGCAATTGATTGACCAGTTTACCGCTCAGAAAGCTAAGCAAGTTATTTTGTAATAAAGCACGTCATCATTCACGAAATAGGTAAATTATTTGAGAAAAAACATACGATACCTACTAAAAATAATATATGTTGTTAGTAAATTTGCAGTAAGATGCTAACTGCGAACATATAGGTACATATGTAAAGGATATACATAAGTGATAATTATGATGCCTATAATACCAGTTTTAAAAATTATGGGGGCCGCCAAAATAAGTTTCGCCCAGGGCCGCTAAACCTCTAAGCACGGCCCTGTCAATAGGTATCGTTTGCACAAAACTAAGAAGTTATTTCATCTAATCACATTCCAGACTAAATATAATAAACCACAGCTTGCAATGCAAACTAAATTGACTGGATGGACGTCTAGCTGTTATTTTTCTAAAGGACCTTAACAAAGTGAAAAACAGAATACCTAATCAAAAATTTTCTTATATGAATATTTCGCATCATAAAAAAATGGATTGTGGACAACAAGAACGCTTACCTATCCCTGCCGAACAATGGTATAAAACAGGGGCGCCTCTGCTATGCAATAATGGCGGACATAATGTCGTTGACACATGAATATTTACAACTTTGATATAGTTCATGAAAGACTTCAAACTGAGCACGTCTTCGGGAACCTGCAATAGCAAAATTTGTCGACATTTCAATCGAATTGATGCAATAAGCGCCCGATCATAAAAAACAAAAACGGTGTCACAGGCAGAAGAGAATTGTCTACGTTGGCAAATGAATTAAAGTCAAATTTCGTCATTTATGAAAAAAATTCGGGTGAAGAAAGAATTTGTTTTTAATCTAAAAAATCAAAAGCTGGGCACTGATCGCCCATTTTTACAATATCTGCTAGAAGCTAAAAATCATTGAAACTATCTTTTCATTTGTACCCTTGTTTCAAAATTCGAATTTCGGACACAGTTCGGCGTAACGTGCATGATCCGCCACATACTCCGAGAATTTTCACTTAAAAACTATATGCATGTCAGAACTAATGAAAATTAATGACCCATCTATTGCACGAGAGTCCTGAAATCTTTCTCCCGTTTAAAAATAAACAAAATTCTTGAAAAATTAGGGATGCCAGAATACAAAAGCCGCGAGTCAGCTGCCATTATATGCAATGTATTATTACGCGCATATGCTACTCTATTTAACGTTCTATAGGTAGCTGATCGAAATCGATGGTTGCGCGTCAAAAACGCCATTTCTAGACGTTTCTGATGATGGTCTTTCTTTTTAGAACATAAGGACATTTAAAACCTTAAAAAATTAAATTGTTAATGGTCAGCATTGGCTAAATGGCAGCGGCGGTCGAAAAATTGATCGTGTTAGCCAAAAGATCGCATAAAATGCTTAAAGCAGTACATTTTCTGCGTCACAGTATCAGCAGGGAGTCAGCAGCTATTATGGGAAGCCATCAACCCCTTACAATAACGCGTATTCGTGCATTGTACGAAGTTATGGCTATTTGCATAAAAATCTCCATATGAGCACGTGTGTAATTATTGTGTTAAATAGAGGTTATTTACAAGATATCGTAGAGAGCATACATGTAACGGCTCGAAATTAAGGGGGTCCGGCTAATTTTCCAAAAATCGGGGTGGGATCAAAGATTTTCTGGCTTTGGGAGGGATGAGGGGAACGTCCGACTTTGGGTGGGGGAATCCTCCCTAATTCCCGTGTAACATGTCTAGTAGAGAGGTTTCCTCAGAGTCGAATCAGAGTCGAAATAAGCACGAAAAGATATCCATGGAATTATTCAAATTTTAAAGATTTTCCTCATTATTTTTCTGTCGAGTTGCATATCATTCTAACCATGTCATATTATTTCATTGACGTTGTACTTTTTAATGAAGTATTACGGTTTGATCTCATGTAATTTAATAATCAAGAACTGATCTCAGCTCAGTATTATTGTGCAGACTTTCCATAGTAATCTTACCACAAGGATAAAAAACTTCATTCAGTCGTATTAAATCTTCTAAACAGATGATAGATAAGCAATTGAGAAATCCCATCTAGCCGACTTTTTGACTTTATTCTTGTAAGGAATCGATTTACTTATATACAAATAATAGACGTTTGCACTTTTATCTAAGAGCCAACAGAGTCACAACTCACAAACACACGTGGGCGAGGGGGAAGGGGGTTTTATGGGTATGCACCTAGCCCTAGAAGGCCGAATTCGCCCCCAAAGACCAAGATAGACCCCCCAGAATTCAATTTTTTAAGTTTTTTCCCACGTTTTTTATGCTAATGGAAATAGCTCGATGAGAAACGTTGAAATATTGTGTTTTTTTGCCATACTACCCATTTAAAACCATTTTTTATTAAAAATCTTGCACATCCCTCCAGAATTTTGGTGCTGCCCACGTACAGTCACAAAGCCAAATAGCCCGATACGAGTATACTTCCACCTGAATTGGAGAAAATTTTTTTTAAGTCTCTGGACTTGCTGCAGGAATTAAAATATTTAGATGCTTGCCAAACAATAGCTTTAGAATCATTTTTTTCAGTGTATAAATCCATTTTCATGTCGAAAAACGTATAAATTTCCAGAGTGAAAACTGATTCATTATAAGCAGGCAAATAGGCCTAAAAAAGAGACAATTTTGAAACATGCTTACTACTATCTTTTATGTCACACACTATTTTATAAACTAAAGAGTGGTTACTATTTTATAAACTAAGCAGTGGTTATAAACTAAGAAGTGGTTTTTAAAATTTTTTGCCGCATCTTTTCCTAATCGGTTAAATATCCCAAAGCAAAATCAGAAAGCATCGTAATTATTCTTATAAATGAAAAAGCTATTTTATTAATCGTATTAGATTTTTCGAATGTGCGAGATATTTGTCCATTTTTATCATAATTTTTTATTTTTCACAGAAAAGTTTGCTGTTTGTCCTTCTGTGGGATATATACACCCCTAAACCCGCTGCGCATTTCTAATCCCGGTTAACCAAAATCTTTTTGCCGATTTCATAGGAATATAAAGAAAAATCTGTCAGTATCCTTGTCCGCGCAAGAGTATAGATTATGTAATTCACAAACGTTACCATGAGATCAGCAATATTTCGCATCTGAGATCAGTAATTTTTTTGTACTCGGCAAACATTTTTCCCGATGTACAAAGACTTTTCGGGACCGTCTTTGTACATGTACAAAAATTTTTGGGAAGACAAAAATTACAAAAAAGGTCTGAAATTCGCAGAAATTTTCGGCGCTTCGCGCCGAAATGAGTAATTGTGTGTTCTATATATCTTTATAATGGCAGAAATTGCATTTTAAAAAAAGGGAAAAAGGTCAAATTTTTCTGCGCTTCGCGCCGTTTTAACACGATTTTTAGTGATTTTTGCCCTTAGAGACCCAGACATTAGCTAAAACACACTGTCAAAAGTCGAACAACTCTGTTTTTATCACACTAAAATCGCTACCGTACCATATTATAGTACCCGAAAATTTGTGTGTACAAAATGTACAAAGATTTTTGGGAAGACAAAAAATGTAAAAAGGTGTAAAATTCCCAAAACTTTTCGGCACTTCGCGCCGGAATGAGTAATTTTTTGTCCTATATATCTTTAAAATGGCAGTATTTGCATTTAGAATGGAAAAATGTCAAATTTTTCGGCGCTTGGCGCCGTTTTGATACAATTTTTAGTAATTTTTGGCGTCAGAAACCCAGAAATTAGCTAAAATACACTACCATAGATCGAAAACCCTCTTTTACCACACTAAAATTGCTACTGTACTATATTATAGTGCACAAAAATTTGCATGTACAAAATGTACAAAGACTTTCGGGGACCATCTTTGTACATGTACAAACGGATCTTGTACAAAAAAACACTGTCTGAGATCCGTGAAGCACAAACTGCTTATCATGGTAAAATGCTGAGAGTTTAGTTGCATTTACACATAGGCTAGGGGGTTTAGGGAGAGTTTGGACCCCGAGAATCCGGCAGGCCATCTATTTCGGTAGCTCCCAGAATTAAATCTTTGGCACGTTTTTTTTGGGATTTTGCCGTTTTACGCCACCCGGACCCGCAGGATTTGGCTGCTGCCCATGTTTGGTTGCATTTATACAAGTGTAATCGGAAAGCTATTTGTCATCAAGCAAATGATACGGAAAAACGCTTAAGACACGATTTCCTATAAAATCGACCTCCGTGTACACAAGTCATGATAAGTTGAAATAAAAGTTTCCCTGAAAATTTGATATATGGGTCAGTTTTTCCAGCTAAGAATCATGGCGACATTCATTTTTCATAAAAACTAATATTCATCGAGCTACAGTAATCCAAAGTTTGAGAATTTGGTTATTTTTACGAAATTCTTGTACTTTTGTATAAACTCAGTTTTCTACCGTTACACTAATGACAGAGCAGTAAAATTTGGTGTGATCATAAGGCCATATGTGCTTAATAAGAAATATTTAAAATTAGAATTTTTTTGCATTTTATGCGCTTTACACAAAAGTGTAAAGTAAAATTTTTGGGTATTTTTTAACATTTGTTTTTGACATTAATCGTGCCCAGTCAGTCAATCTTTGAGAAGCACTAAAAATATTTGCTGTGCATACGTGCGCGCATGTCCTCAACATATGTGTAAAATTTAATAAAAATTGCGATACCCTTTCTATACGAAGTTTGAACATCAAGTGAACAGTTTTTCCCAATATTTTCGAAAAATTCATTTTATTGTTAAGTTTGTTTGTGTATTATTTGATACCGAGCAGCAATTTTTCATGCGAATATAGAGTCAAACATGATCATTCATAAATTCATAGAATTATAGTTTTTACGCGCTTGTTGCACTTTACACAAATGTATAAAATCAGATTTTTGTTAATTTGTAAACTTTTTGTAACATAAATTCAGCCCATACAGTCAATTTTTAAGAAGCACTAAAAATAATTATACCGATTACATCTACACATGCCCCCAACCTACGTGTAAAGTTTAATAAAAATTGCAATACCCTTTCTGTGAAAAGTTGGACATCAACTGAACATTTATTCGCAATCTATCTTAAAAAACTCATTTTGTTGTCAATTTGTTTGCCCAACATTTGAAACATGAGCAGCAATTTTTGGTGCAAATATAGAGTCATAAACAATCTGTCAGAAATTCATTGAATTTTAATTTTTTTACATTGGTTGCACTTTACACAAATATGCAAAGTCAAATTTTTAGTGAATTTTTTAGTTTTTTTTGACATTATTCCTGCCCATGCAGTTTAATGTTCAAATTTGCTCGTTCATTATAAAATACAATGAAAGATATAGAATTAAGAATTTTATGCATTAGTTGCACTTTACCAAAGTGTAAAGAAAAATTTTATCCCAGCCTTACATTTGATTCAAACAGCAATACCGCTTTTTGTATGAAAACTGAATTATTTTTGAGTATCCTCTACAGCTTTACCTAACGTTAAATTATGTCTGCATATGCAATGCATCAAATCTTGGTGATGCACAAATTTTCAGCCATCTAAATATAAAGAATTCTATTTTACCGCTTGTATAGTTAAAACATGATAGGATATTCGACCAATAAAGCGTATGAATATTAAAGTATACGTCATCATTTTTGCAATACAGTCCAGCCATCAGAAAAAATAGTTTTAGAATTTTATTTAATGTGGACATAATTTTTCCGAGAATGTCTAGTTCCGTTTTTTATGGAAGCTTCTTTTTCTCTCTCCTGTTTGATCTAGCATAAGTTTCAGACCTTAGCTTTCTCTGGGCTTTCAACGTTTATTGTGTTTTTGAGGATAAGTTAACTTATACGCAACTCAATGTCAAAAAAACTAAAAAATTCACTAAAAATTTGACTTTGCATATTTGTGTAAAGTGCAACAAATGTAAAAAAAATAAAAGTTCATTGAATTTCTGACAGATTGTTTATGACTCTATATTTGCACCAAAAATTGCTGCTCAGTTTCAAATGTTAGGCAAACAAATTGACAACAAAATGAGTTTTTTGAGAATGATTGCGTAAAACTGTTTAGTTTATGTTCAACTTTTCGCAGAAAGTGTATTGCAATCTTTATTCAACTTTACACGTAGGTTGGGGCCATGTGTAGATGTAATCGTTATAAATATTTTTAGTGCCTCTCAAAAATTGACTGCATAGGCTTAATTTATGTTACAAAAAATTTCAAAGTTAACCAAAAATATGATTTTACACATTTGTGTAAGGTGCAACAAGCGGGTAAAAATTATAATTCTACGAATTTATCAAAGACCATGTATGACTCTATATTCGCATCAAAAATTGCTGCTTGGTACCAAATGATACACAAATAAAATAACAATAAAATGAATTTTTCGAAAATATAGGGAAAAACTGTTCACTTGATGTTCAACTTCGTATAGAAAGGGTATCAAAATTTTTATTAAACTTTACACATGCATATGTTGGAGACATGTGCGCACTTATGCACAGCAAATATTTTCAGTGCTTCTCAAAGATTGACTGACTGGGCACGATTAATGTAAAAAACAAATGTTGAAAAATACCCAAAAATTTTACTTTACACTTTTGTGTAAAGCGCATAAAATGCGAAAAAATTCTAATTTTAAATTTTTCTTATCAAGCACATATGGCCCTATGATCACACCAAATTTTACTGCTCTGTCATTAGTGTAATGGTAGAAAACTGAGTTTATACAAAAGTACAAGAATTTCGTAAAAATAACCAAATTTTCAAACTTTGGATTACTGTAGCTCAATGAATATTCGTTTTTATGAAAAATGAATGTCGCCATGATTCTTAGCTGGAAAAACTGACCCATATATCAAATTTTCAAGTAAACTTCTTTTTCAACTTATCATGACTTTGGTCGACCCTCTCGGAAATCGTGTCTTAAACATACCCCTCTATCAGGCCACAAGATGTACCAAGCATGTACTACGTATCTAGTTTCGTTGGTTAGCATATTTTTAACTTCAAGAAGCGATCCTTTACAAAATTGACGGTCGTCGAATTTCAATAGTGAAATTCGGAAGATGCCTCGACTGCAAATCGACGCTATTACTCGCTGGAAAATATCTGCTACATTTCGGCTTTCCATTTTCCTCCAAACGAGCCAGCATAACTATAGTAGTGATATGTTCTTGCCAAATAAGGCGCCACATGTCAAATATGGTGTGGTCTAGGGGACCCTAAAGTGTGACTATAAAAGCGTCATTAGCAGACCGTGAATTTGTATAAGAATCTAAACTGCTAGCGCTTCTAAAAACTGATGAATCTTTTACACAACAATGTTGTTTTTTTCTCGATCGTGTTCCCAACACTGCCACCGTCCCAACACTGCCACCGTCCCAATACTGCTACCAGTCCCAACACTGCCACCGCGAGTCCCAACACTGCCACGGTCCCAACACTGCCACTGTCCCAACATTGCCACCGTCCCAACACTGCCACTGCGAGTCCCAACACTGCCACCACGAGTCCCAACACTGCCACCGCGAGTTCCAGCATGCATACAGCGAGTCACACATGGACTTCATCGGGGGGAGGGGGTTGTAAACATACGTGAGCAGCACAGAAAATTCTGGGGGAGCAGGATGAGTGAAATCGCCAAAAATGTTACTAAAAAATATAATTTTTCAAGGGAGGGGGTTTCAACTTTTCGGGGAGGGTACAAACCCCCCACGCCCATGTTATTGTAAACCCCTGAAAATTCAAACTCTCCTGGATCAGGCGGATCTTCCACAACTGTGTTTTTGGCTTTTTCCTCAATGTTTGCCCCATAATATCCACTCCAGAATTAAGTCGCTGCTCACATGTAATTAAAAGCATTACGTACATAACGTTCATGGATTATAATGGTAGGGTCGCCAGTAAAGGGTAGAATCAAGAACTTATTGCTAAATCTTAAAATTTTTTGCGTAGTAATTCTTTGTTGCATTTATAATGTATTGTAATGTCCAAGTTGCCTAGAAAACAGAGGAATAACCAATATAGTGTGCCTATTGTGATAGTACAACTCAAATGCGCAGTTCGCACGGACATAAATATCACATTGAAATTTTAGAAAAATATGCTAATTGAGTCTTTGTCCCTTTCCCACGCCTTTTTGTATTCTGATAACAAATACCTTAGCAGTAATTTCCTTCAGGCACATAGCTGGACGTCTTATTTTGGGGGGACCAACACCAATTTTGGGGGGACTATGCCCAAAAATAGCACAAAATAACGTTTAAAAAGTCCTAGTTTTCCGATTTTTTTTAATTGGGGGAGGGTCCGAACTCCCCATCCCCCCAGAACTATGTGCCTGATTTCCTTGACTCTAAATTCATGATTTCAGCCTAGCAAATACGTAACTACCATGCATGCCCCAAATGTTAAGCGTTTTTGCAACAAAATTTTCGTGCATGTGCCTGCCAACACACAACGTGTTGGCAGTGTTGGGACTCGCGTTGGCAGTGTTGGGACTCGCAGTGGCAGTGTTGGGACTGGTTGCAGTGCTGGGACGGTGGCAGTGTTGGGACTCGCGGGGGCAGTGTTGGGACGGTGGCAATGTTGGAACGGTAGCAGTTTTGGGTGGGACTCGCGGTGGCAGTGTTGGGACTGGTGGCAGTGTTGGGACTACACCTTTTTTCAACGATCAATACCGACAGAAAGCTGACTTACTGCATATGAATAATAAAATATTAAGATTAACAATAATAGCTAAAATACTTATGTAATTTATTACGATTTTAGAAAACTGCTAACTCATGACCACACCTGGGCGTGAGGGGTTTGGGGGGGTATGCACCCCCAGAAACCAAAAATACCCCCCAGAAATCAAAATACCCCCCAGAATTCAATTTTTGAAAATTTTTTTCGTTTTTTTCGCAATTTTTTGATGCCAATGGATAGTGCTTGATGAGAAACGTCGAAAAATGGTGTTTTTATCGCCATACCACCATTTTTAAGGCCATTTTTCGACCTTCAAAAAAATCTTGCACCCCCAGAATTTTCTTACTGTCCACGTATGCTCATGACACGCTGGCAGCAAAAATTTTTAAATGAAAACCTCAGGTCGTGTAGTAAAACTGACTGAGATCAGACTCGTATGTAAGAGACTGTTCTTCGATGAAAAAATTATTCATTCTTGTGTACAGGCTGGCGCGCGTGTCAGTTCTATATTTCATTTTTGTATAGCTAAGACAGTTTTTATTCAAACATTGAAAACTTTACCAGTTCTCAAAGCAAACATAAACATTTTATTTTGCCAACTTTTACATTATTACATTTTGTTTCGCGAGGTACACTTATACGTGTTCACTTTTATTCTCCATTATTTAACGCAGCAATATTCAGGCATGAAGTTTCGACGGATTTCGTCTGTAACTTCATTTGGCAGTTTATAACTCAATGTTTATTGGGCGCGCTTGCTTATCCCCAAAGAAAAAAGTCCCACGACCTTAAGTAAGGCGAATGAGGAGAATGAGGAAGCCAAGGCTAGATAAGCCGTGGATCATCTTCTATGCTTCGGCCTTCTAGTTTTCTCATTTTGACGCCATGCAATTTTTTCTTTGGTATTTACTAAATCCAATTGTAGTCGTACAAAATACAACATTCGAGCATTGAGTAATTAAAAATTTAAGCCACTAAAAATGCGCCGAAAATTTCTTGTTCGATTATCGCGACTTTTATTTGAAGTTTTAGAAAAGGGCCGTGATCACAAAGCGTGTTATTCGTAAAATAAAAACGTTTACGCTGTAAAAAATCGAATAATAAAACTATAAAACTTTTACACCGTCTTTGAAACCTGGTAAAATTTTATATTGCCCGTTTAAAACTGTTGTAGGTTTAGAAAACAAAGTAGCGCCATCAAGCTCATGTAGGTAAGCGAGTCTGTGTACTTGCGATTGTTTGATTTTCCTTAACATATCATGATTTCTATGCTATACATGTTCTTATTCTACATGTATAGCATGGAGATTCTGGAGAGTCAGTCCCGAACATTTTTTATAAAGTGCCTTTTTGGCTAAAAAACGAAGGGTAAACGTTGAAAACATCATTTTAGATGTTTCTGATGATGCTCCTCTAGCTCTAGATCATAAAACCGTGGAAAAAAATTAAAAAATTTGATTGAATCGATTAAAACGCTAAAAAATGAGTACGTGGTGCAAAACTACGAAAACGTGATACATTTGAGCAAAAGGACAGCTAAAAACACTCAAAACAGTACATATGTACAATGCTTTGGAAAACTAAAAGTTTTGGAGGTCAGGTCAGGGGCAGCATTTATTAGAGGTGAGCATTGAGCAACCATTTTGGGGATAAACCAATACATGATCTTGGTGAAGAGTTCTCAACCCCACTTTGAATTCGCGATTTTTCAAAAAAATTTTAAAAAATTCGTAGAAAAGGTATTGTATTAAGCGTTTTTAGCTATATATTTGCTCGCAAGTGTCAAATTTTCGGCGCCCCGCATCATTGACACATATTTTGATTTTATTCTGCTCAATTTAGTAGAATTTTGGGATCTAGTATACAATTTAACCCCCAGCGTTTTTCCGATCCAGATAAGCTACAGTAGTCAAACTTTACAAGGAGATAGCTGTAAGCCTATTGTACTAATCTGCAAAAATGATTAACTTACGGTGCAAACTTACTGCTTTGAAGAGAAAATTTAAAAAAAAATACTTTACTGTGCTTTAAACTTACTTTAAACTTACTTTTTTCAAATGTAGGATGTTGATTGAGTTACAAAAAACTGCTTTGTTTGAAATCCACCGAATCGTTTACAATTTTTAGATGCCCTTAGTACGTTGTAAACTGTCAGTGTAAAGCAGTAAATTTACACCGTAAGTTAATTAATTTTGCTAGATTAGTACAATAGGCTTATAGCTATCTCCTTGTAAAGTTTGGCTACTGTAGCTTATATGGATCGGCTAAAAAACGCTGGGGTAAATTGTACACTAGATCCGAATTTTGCTGATATTTCTGCGTAATTTTTTATGTTTGTATGCTATTTATAGATAAAACATCGTCAGAAATGCCAAAAAATTGTGTTTCTGTCGCGAATCCAACTTCTTTTAGCTCAAAAAGACACTTATAAATTTCACCCCCTCCAGAATCCCCATACTGTGCATGTGTCTGGTCAATCCCAAGAACACTTAAGGTCCAGTTTTAATATTCTCTGGCTCAAGCCACGCCTAAAATCGAGCAAACAGGCAGCATTCCATATCGTTAATTTTTTGCATGCAATGGTTGGAAACTGACTTAAACTTCAACAGAGTCGAAGATAGAGAAGATCTTAGACTAGAATTTGAATATGTCAGCTTCAAGCCTGATTACTGAAGCGTGTCACATATTGCATTGGACTAATTGGTCTGATTCTTATAAAATTTTTAATTGATATTTGATGCGAGTTTACACGCATAAAGTGAATGCTTGCTCCTAGTTTTTAAGCGCATTCGGCTCAACATTAGATCGATTCCATGCGAATGATGTTACCTACCTTGTAAAAAATGACAAAATTATAATAAAGTATTTAAATCAAGCATCACATATCAGAACTTGAATGACCTGCAGGCCCTTAAGAATCATCAAGTATGTCCCACCTGAGTCAAAATATAGGCCTTTGGGCGTTTATAGCCGCGCACATAATTAGCATGGATGTAGTCGGGCTGTAAACCATCATTAAGTATAACTCTTGATATGTCAAAGCAGAGCATATCATTGTAGCGATTCAAAGCTCTGTGTTCTTCCCACGCTCTGGCTTTCTGTCTCTGACTTACTAATGATCGTGCTAATTGAGTGAATTCTGCTGTCACTCGACCGGGTCCATCATCCACCAACTTAACGAGACAATAATTATAATTTGAAAAAAACGCAGGTACGGGATCTGGAAGTCCTATAAGTACCCGACAAGAAACTATTTCGAACCTTATTTATACAATTATGATATTGAGCAGTTTTCTTTTTTCTTCCATAATCTTTTTAATGCCAGAGTACGAGTAGATGAACTTTGGTAGGAATCAGGAAGGTCGAACAATTTTTGTATGTACTGTCGATTTTTGACTTTGTATACTTTCCTCTCATCCTGATCGGTATTAATCGATTGTTAAATCATGAATCGATCCTCACTGGATTTCTACTAGTTTTCCTTCATTAGGTTTTAAATTCTTATCTTCAATAAAAATATTTTATTGGACAGTTAACTAGTTTATTGGACAGTTAAGCAAACCTTGACTGGATATAGTAAATTTAGGAAAGGGACGAAAGCAGAAAAGTCGGAAGGTGAAAAAGTATTCATGGGCAGCTATGCTAGATGATCGAGTCAGAGTCTCAACCACAGGCACGTAGCTGTGGGGGAATGGGGGGTACGGACCCCCAAAATTCAGGAAAAACCGGAAAAATAGGACTTTTCACACGTTATTTTGTGCTATTTTTGGCTTGGACCCCCCAAAATTGGTGTTGGTCCTCCCCAGAATAGGAGGGCCAGCTACGTGCCTGCTCAACCAGCTGCCTGCTTCAAATAAATTCGTATCCAAACTTATGTCAAACATACTACATTACAGTTATAAATATGAAATTGTATCAAATATGTTGTCAGTTAATTGTTAATTTAAATATTAGTTTATTATTTATTTTAACTCTTTTAAAATACTTAGTTTTTAATTTTTAAGTCTTCACAGTCTTGCATACTTTCGCTAGCACGTTAAGACCAAAAATGATGATTTCGTAATAAACTTATAGACTTTCACGAAATAATAAGTGATTATGTCTAACACGTTCCTCGTGAATCGAAACACAGCAGAAAATATCAAAGTCACAAAGCAACTGACTTTTTTATTTTTAGAATTCAGTAGTGCGCTAAATTACAATATAAAGGCCATTAAAAATATTAATAATTAGTGGACATTTTCAGTGGATTTTTTCCGAGACAGAGATTTTTCTTTTCATTATTTATCTATGAGAATGTTATGTTTGGTAAAATGGTGAAATTAAGCTTTAACCCACGTTCACTTTTGAATTTATTCGTCTGGCCAGTATTTGGCAATAACTTGCTAACTTTGCCTATAGAATGTTGGGCACCTGGTTCTTCACTTTCCATGATTTTAAACAATTTGTTGACGTAGCATATTTGTATGGTGAATATTTAGCACTTGATGGAGATAAAGGGGTTACGGAAAATTATTTCAAATTTTATGAATTTGATGATTTATGATTAATTCTTATACGGTGATCATGAGTATGACATTCATTTTAATCACAGACAAGTAGTTCTCAAAAAATTCAATTTTTTTAAAAATTTTAATCATCTTCGCTGTCTTCCAATTTTTGCGACAAGCTTCTTTTGGTCTTCTTTTGACCAGATAACCCTTGGTAAAATGGTAAAATCCCCTAAGCATGCGATTACTTGATTCACCTCTGCTGTAGGTGCGGGTGCCTAATTCCCGATACACAGCCCTAAGGTTACTGTGGATATATATTGGTACCAGGCATAAAGTAAGCCTAGGCTATAAGGGGTTTGCAGCTCGCTTCACTCGCTCCGCTCGATGCAACTCCATTAGCGTAGGCTCATTTCTTTTATGGTACCGACACGAATGCACAAATTCGAAGCCAAAGTCTAGATGTAAATTATAAACAGACTGATTCTCAATCGGTGTGCATTCATGCTTGTACCATGGTAGAAGATAAGCTTGAGCTAATGGGGTCGCAGCGAGCATTTAGGGGCTTATTTAGGCAACGTCTGACCAAAAGAAACTTTCTACAAAAATCGGAAAAAAGTGAAAACATCAAACATTCAAAAATACTTTAATTCAAATTTTTCGAGAAGAACTGGTCGGCGATCGAAATGGATGTCATATTCGTAATCACAACCGTGTGAGAAAAATGACCATCAATCGGAAAATCTTTTTATGATTTTTCCGTATTCTCTAACTCTAAACTCCTTCCATATATTCATGAATATTCTTTTGCCTTGTTCGGGGACGGTATTTTATTTTTATTCGAATTTGAGAAGTTGTGGGTATTGAATTAATTTTAAAAAATTGTAATGGCCAGTCAAATGCACTTGGGGGTGTAGGCTCTAGATCTGAGAACGATAAAACGAAAAATTTTTCGAGAATAATGAGGCAAAATTGAGGTGAAAACAAAAAAAAATCGTCAATTTTTTACAAAATAGCTTAAATGTGATTAGAAACCGTTAAATAGGACACTTTTATGCTGTGCTTTTGAACTTTTAGTTAATTTTTAAGTCGATTTTAGGTAAAAAAAAGCTGTGGCTGACCTCAAACCGGTGTAGTCTGACATTTAAGACCGGCAATGCTATGCATTTAATGATAGTGTTAAAAACTTTTAGAATCTTCTGTCATAACAAGGTTTTATGATAAAACCTCATTATGACGAAAGGGTTTCATTAAAAAAGGTGTTTGATACGCACTGGTAGCAAATGATTAATAGTAATTGTAACTTGGCAACCTGCCAGACACATTACTCAGCGTGCGAAATTGTACCCTAATCGGTTTCCTAAATCAACCGCTCTAGAGTGCCTCTTTTGTACTAACCGACTATACGCTCATAGCCAGAGGGAAGGGTGCGGTCGCATCCTCGGACCGGCAAGTTAAAGCTGAAAAATTATGCCGAAAAACGAAAGGAACTTTGAAATGCATAAAAAAGGTTGAAAATCATGTTCGTATCATGTTATCTCTTGGGTAATTTTGCCGCTGTAAGCAATTTTTAATTATTTGTTAAAGCTAAACGGGAAATTCAGCAATTAAGCTTGAGTAATCATTCGCACCCCGGTCAAGAAATCTTGGCTACGGCATGGACTACTCGGGATTTTGCCCACTTCTGCGCTATATATTCATTAAGATACGCTTGCAGATTTGTCTGTGTATGATGTATCAAATTATTTGTCATAAATCATGTTTGCAAGCTGATGATTTTTTTGTATTTAATCATAATATTACCCGTAGCATTAATAGATTTAAATTAGTTATACCTATTATACATTCTAATTTAGAAAAGTTTGATTTCTTTTACAAATACATCGCAGTTTGGAACGATCTTCCTGACTTCATTGTTTCTTCCCCTAACCTAAACATATTTAAATCTAGATTAGCAAACTTTGATTTATCTAGATATCTTGTGGGGCGCGCGTAAAACTTGTCATTCCATTGACTCGCATGTCCCTTTACTAATTCGTAATTGCATTTATTATATATCTTGTCATTTTGTATTTTAACAGTTGGTATTAGTAATAAAATTTTCTTTCTTTCTTTCTTTCAGATTGTGTCATAGCATACCTGCTAAAGTACCTACTTATCTCTAATTGTCTTTAACCTAGTAATCATTCGTCTTACTCTTTCGAACCATATGCCAAATGCATCTCTGCTGGATAAATCTGGCTTGCGCGGCGCATACGGAATATTGATCAACGGGTGTACTTGAGGAGGTGTGAACTGAAATCCAGCTGGATCGAAATTCTTCATTAAGCTGCGTTTGATGTTGATGAATGATTACTACCTTTGACTACCATATGTTTAACAAGATCGGAAGACTAAAACCCACTGCTCTGTACTACGAAAAGGAGTTAGATTGATTTTAATAATGTAAACTAGTTTTTCAGGTGCAATTAAGATTGCATTGCACAACTGTCTCAAATAATCACTTTTTCAAGTTCTATTCCAAGCATTATACTTTTGCTCTCCAGCTTAAAATTCTTATTAATGCATTAAAATGTACGGATGTTTGAGATTAGCTGCTGCGGTAGGCTGTCAGGCGTCGAAGCATTAAGATTCCAAAGGATTCGGAGGCAGTCAATAGGACATGCACTTGGTAAATTTTATTCAGAAAATGAGGCAAAATGAAGGCTAAAAATGGATGAAATTGAGAGTTGTCTTCAAAAATACTTGAAGTAGGCGATAAACTTATAAACTATGGAATAACGTAGTATTAACGCTATATTAGCATTTATATCAGTTTTTGAGATTATTTTAGCCCAAAAAAGCTTAGTTTTTGACCCTCCGTCCCTCCAGATCGGCGACCCGGCCATGCTGTGCGTCTATGGCCACCAGTTTACCAGCAAAGTCATTTTTGTAATTTCTTTTATTAGCTTAAAAACAACGGGATGGATGTAGATCCCGCCAAAAACAAATTTTCGACATTTCCAATCCGATAATGCTGTTTCTTTCATGAAAATATAACTATTTGGCGCTAAGCCCTTAATAAAGTTGTTACTTTCGGATCAAAAAATCGCCAAATTACTCAAATCAAACTTTGTTTTTATTTTTTTCGGAAATTATACATTCCTTCGGGCAGCAATATTTTGATAGGACCGAAGTCTTTCTGGGGCTTCAACATAAGCAGATAAGCAAGGAGGGGTCCTCAGTTTCACATAAGCTTGCGCCGTTCACTCAACAATTTTCAGCTGTTTTAAACCAACACATTCCTGTAATGTCTTTCCGGCTTATTCCCTTCTTGAGATAACTGCTCTAATCTGAAAGAAAATTTAGTGCAATAGATGCTGCTTCTCGCTTTTGGTCTTTAGCTGCACTCTTTTCGTCTTTATCGTTCTTCTCGGGTGCTTTGCCGCTTTATTTTCATTATCAAATTTTGAGAATTTTTATGGACAGTAATCCGATGGATCACGATAATTGTATATCAGATAAATGCTATAATCGTAATATGTCAGCTTATTTTTGGAGAAACTTATGCTTAAACTAGTGTGAAACAGATTATATAATGTAGTTAGGTGTCATGACAACCGAAAACAGACGCAAAAAATAATGAAAATGTACGCATACTCAATAACTCTTTTGAAACATTTTATTCTTAACGAAAAGAGCTATTTGTTTTTATACTGTTTTAGATTCCAATTATTCAAGATACAAACATTGGTATAAAAATTTATGGCCTCGAGGTTTGGGTACGAATTTTCTTTAATGGATCAGGAAAAATCAGGAAATCAAAACATAAAAAATTAATCCATTTACAAATTTTCAGTTTTTAAGCTTTGGATTAATACATAGCAGTTTATATTAAAGCTTGTTCACTAATATTCCACTCAATGAGACCATTGACATATGTATTAGGAAACTATTAGGAAACATTAGAAAGTTGAATGATTTTCTTGAGCCATCATGAGACAAAGTGGCTCAGAGACCATACCTGGGCGTGGGGGTTTGGGTGGTATGCACCCCCAGATTTCAATTTTCGAAATTTTTTCGTTTTTTCCCGCAATTTTTTGATGCCAATGGATAGTGCTCGATGAGAAACGTTGAAAAATGGTGTTTTTTCGCCTTACCACCACTTTTGAGAAAATCTTGCACCCCCCAGAACTTTGGTGCCGCCCACATATGTCAGAGACTGTAGTATAAAGATAAGACCCAAGTTTTTTGTACGTTATGTTGATGACACATTTGTAGTGTTTTCTGACAGAAATCAGCCTACTAAGTTCTGTGATTACATGAATCAGCAACATCCTAATATGAAGTTCACATTTGAAACTGAATGTGACAAGAAATTAAATTTACTTGATGTGCTTGTTGAAAGGAAGTCCGATGATATTGTGACATCGTCATATCAGAAGCCCACATTTTCTGGCCTTGATGCCAAATTGTCTAGCTTCATTCCTTATGCCTAAGCTGGTCTAATAAGGACACTTGTGAGTCGTATTAACATGATTTGTAACTCATATCAGACATTTGTCTCTGATATTGACAAGCTGAAGCAGACTCTACTGCAAAATGAGTATCCTCTTGGCTTGATTGATAAGGTCATATCAGACTTTATGACAAAGGTTAATAATAAGAGTGATGAAATAACAGTCGGGTGTGATAAATTATGCTATTCTCTCCTTTTTGGTGTGCATGGCTAGGCTACAATGTACGCAGCAGAATTCTAAAGCTTATATCTGCATTTTACTCTCAGATTAGAGTAAGGTTTGTTTACAACCCTGTTATGTGTATCAGCCGGTTTTTCAAGAACGCTGTAGCTAAGCTACCACACATGGGCGTGGGGGGATCTGGGGGGGGGGTCTGGACCCCCCGAGAAACCAAAAGACCCCTCCCCAGAAATCAAAAGACCCCCCCAGAAATCAATTTTTGAAAATTTTTTTCGTTTTTTTTCGCAATTTTTTGATGCCAATGGATAGTGCTTGATGAGAAACGTCGAAAAATGGTGTTTTTATCGCCATATCACCATTTTTAAGGCCATTTTTTGACCTTCCAAAAAATCTTGGACCCCCCCCCCAGAATTTTCTTGCTGCCCACGTATGTAAGCTACTCTCAAATCTAGTACCTATATAAGTATATGTACGTGTTCTAGCTGTACGGCTAGTTACATTGGCGAACCTCGCCGACATTTCGGGAGTGGAATTGCAGAGCATACTGGCATCCACACCTGGGCGTGGGGGTTCGGGGGGTATCGCACCCCCCCGAGAAACCGAAATACCGTTCCCCAGAGTTCAATTTTAAAAATTTTTTCATTTTTTTCGCAATTTTTTGATGTTAATAGATTGTGCTCAATGAGAAACGTCGAAAAACGGTGTTTTTCCGCCATACCACCAGGCCATTTTTTGACCTTTGAAAAATCTTGCACCCCCCAGAATTTTCTTGCTCCCACGTATGCTGGCATCTCATTTGCTCAGGAAAGCCAATTCAGGGTGATATCTTATCTGCTATTCACAAACATATCTCAAATAACAATCATCCAATTACATCAGATTGCTTCAAGGTTATCAGTCGAGCATCCAACTCTTTTGATCTTTCAATCAAAGAGTCATTATACATAGCACGTGATCGTCCCATTCTCAACAATAATGTTTCATCATATCTTTTAAATCTGTTTTAATTTACCAACATCCCACCTTTTTCATTCTCTTTAAGTTTAAAATCTTTTATAATTCTCTTCATAATGTAATGGTAGGTTTAAAGTTTAAGTTTCTCTTGGTTTACAACTCTCGCAGCAAGCTCATTTTTCAAAACTATTTCATGGCGAAGAGTCGTATTTAGTCGGTACTACGGTGCCTGTTGCACACCTACCTTTTTGTGTGCGGTTACTTTGCTTGCAGGAAACTCGAATAGTAGCGCATGTTTGCAAATTTTATAGGTTTTTGCATACGCTGGTTTCATTTATGACATTTTCAAAGCACAATCTTCAACACATAAGCGAGTGAAATCACCTTAAATGTGATAAAAGCGAGTCGGGGGACTTTGACTGAGCAGGGTTACCAATGTCTTAGGCTTAGGCTTAGTTATGTACATATTATTGATGCCATCGCATGGGCTAAGCCTGAGTTAAATGGAGCAAAATTGCTCAGCTCGCTTCACTCGCTCCGCAATTTAGCTCCATTTATGCCTTAGGCTCAGCCTCATGTCTGACATCAATGCGAATCCGCAAGCAAGAGCGAAGCGAGCGGAGCAATATGAATGCACATTACTAAGTCTAAGCCTAACGCATTAGTACCTGGAGTCAGAATAATTCTATTTTCCTTGTTAATTCGCTGAAAAACAACAAATCGCTGCATACAATCTCGAAATGAACTGGTCTCGTCGAGTGGTTAAGACGTTGGATTTCAAATCCAGAGGTCCACAGTTCGAGTCCAACATACTGCAACTTTCTGTTCTTTCATCTTGAGAAGCCTGACGTACTCCCGTAGTCGACAAACTTCGATTCATGTAGAATCAATATAGTAGAATATAGTAGAATATATAGTAGAATAAAATATAGTAGAATCAATACCTGTTTAGTCTATATTAAATCGCGAGAACAGAAGCGTAATGTTAAGATCCCTAGCATGCTCACACTGTTAAACAGCATTAAAATTGCAGATTTAAAAACTGCGATATAAACGCTCCAGTTAACACATTTTTCTGCTATACTCGTATTTACTTAACCGCATTGGCTAAGATTTCATAAAAATTACGGAGGCGTATTCCTGAAGCGGAAATTTTTCAGCATAGCCTTTTATAAGCATGTCAGGCTGATCCTCCGTGAAATTGGCGCTGGAAAAATTTACGCCTTACCTCCTCAAAAAGCGCTTGCGTGGATCACGATAAATTGAAGCGTTCATTGCTGCTCATGTACATTTATCTATATACCTTCCTTTTTCGATTTATGCCTTTTTAATGCTATTTTCTTTTCCTATCAGAAAGCCTTCAATTGCGCGTCAACCCGGGGCTTTATGCTCTAACACTTCAGACTTCAAAAAGCGTGACGCTGCTGTTATTATAGAAGAATTCAGCAAATCTGAAGAAAATGAAGAAAAAATGTTGTTTAACACTACAAAACAAAAAATGTAGTGTAGTGTTGTGCTCCCCTAAAGCCAAATACCCCAGAATTCAATTTTTTTAAATTTTCGTATTTGTCGCAATTTTTTGATGCCAATGGATAGTGCTCGATGAGAAACGTTGAAAAATGGTGGTCTTTCGCCATCCACCATTTTAAGACAATTTTTTTACCTTTAAAAACCCCCTCCCCCAGAATTTTGGTGCTGCCTGTATATGGGTGCAACCCCCTGAAAACCCAAAACTATCTCTGTAGGCCGCAAAATATACTTCGATTTTTGTGTTGCTTAGAGAAATCTGATTATTAGCAGATTCTTATGATTTTTTGAGCGCATAGGTGACTTTTCCTAGTCCCCTCCTTTTGTGCTCTTTAATTATCCGCAATTCCAAGTATATTCGTCCTTTTTGTTCCTTCGGAGCATTTTTCTTTGCTAGTTGAAAGATATTCAAGTATACCTACTTAAGTTTATTATCAACAGGAACGTAGTTCAATACATCTAGCTGGTCAGAAAAATATAATAGCGAACAATATAACTGAAATATACTGCGGCATAGAGAAATTACGGAAAAAGCCATTCTAACAGTGTTGGTACGCCAGTAAATACTGCAGACTTAATATTGGATGATTTATACAATTTTTTACTAATATTCAATAAGTTGGTCAAGAGAATAGCTGCCAGCATGAATCGTTCGCGTCAGCCCGATAAGTTAATTTTTTTATGTTTGATAAAGATTTTTTGACCTTTTGAACAATATCCCCGACACCGTTTTTTAGCCGATCCATAATAGCTGCAGTACCGAAACTTTACATACAACTAGCTTATGACTTCTTGTCTTTATTTTTTGTGCAGAAGTCAATAAAGTTTGTTTACATTCATACCTAAAATTTGATTACTGCATCTTTATTTCTGTCTTTCAAAAAACGGTAGCGGGGAAATTGTTCAAAAGGCTCGATTTTTTGGCTGTACGAAGTCTTTTCAAGCCAATGTTTATAAATGAACAGAGATTTTTGCTCCGGGACAAATAGAAAAAATGTCAGAAAAATACTCAAAGTTTTCGGCGCTTAATTAATAATTCATCTGTTTTCTATGCCTTTATAATAGCAAAATTAAGTTTTAAAGGTAAAAACGTTAAAATTTTCTGCAGCTTCGCGCCGAATTCAGTGTTATTTTCTGTCATTAGCCTTAAGTACTGTGATAAACAGATTAGATCAGGCAAAATATTCAATTACGCTTTGCGTCAATTTAATAATTTAGCATACTCGTGTCTAAAATTTATTTGAATATTAAAGTAAAGATGCAAAAACTGTTTTGGGCCAATTTATCCAATTTTTGTTTCGTCTGTTTTATAAACATTCAAAATGGTGTATTCTAGCGATATTTTTTGGCACTTAGTGTCAATCCACTTCTCTAAATTATCTGTCAAGAGAAAAGGCTGCAAATTCGAAATTTATCAGGAAACATCAAAAATTTTGGGCATTCTGTGCCACATTGATGACTTCGTATGATTAGCCCAGAAATTGACTATATTTAGTACCTACAAAGAAGAAGGAAAATGCAGATTTAGCATACAAAACACATTATTGTACAACTAGCGAAGAAAATGCTCCGATGGAACAAAAAAGGTAAATATACTTGAATTTCCTCATTGTTAAGGATGTAAAAAGAGGGACTAGGGAAAAATTCCCTATATGCGCAGAAGCCATAGGAATGTGTTAAACACTTAGACTTCCCATAAACAACGCAAAAATCGAAGTATATTCTGCGACCTATGTGCGTTTCTGCAGATTTTCCGTAGTAATTTCGATTACGATGGCGAGTATTTTGATTACTTTATTTCGGAAAATTTAAAGAAATTTTCTGTGGTTTTTCGTGCAAACTATTGAGTTGGCCGTGTAGGTGTATGGTTTACACTATTGTCTTTTACGCCAGAGCAGTGTGGAAGGTCAAGATTTCATCAAATAAATAATACATTGATTATTTAATAGTCATGAAAGTGTCTTCAATGTCCTTTTGAGAACACTTAAAAACGTTTTGCGACTATACCCTCATTTTCTCAGGCAGCAGAATATACTTCGATTTTCGCGTTGTTTAAGGGAAGTCTAACTGTTTAGCACATTCCTATGGCTTCTGCGCATATAGGGAAATTTTCCCTAGTCCCCTTCTTTCACATCATTAACAAGGAAGAAATTCAAGTATATAAACCTTTTTGTTCCATCGGAGCATTTTTCTTTGCTAGTTCCCTTCTTTTATTTAATACTTCAGAGCCATATATCCATAGGTAGGCAGCGCCAAGGTTCTGTGGGGTGCAAGTAGCTGAAGAAATTTCTTTTTTTCGTCTTGAACCCTTTACACTAAATGATCACAGATCAAGAAATATTGCGTTGAAAGGGAAAAAATTTTACTTTTTTCAGATATTGTAGCCCTCTACATTATAAAACCAATTGGACTGCAAAGAGACTCAAAATTGAGTCAGATAAGCTTTAGGACACGCTAACAGTAAAATACCCGTATACTTTACACTTTTGTGCAACAATCATTGAGTGCAAAGAAATTTTAAGAGGCCAGATTCGTAATTTACAACTAGGGGCAACATTAAAAAAATTGGCTCTTCTGCAAATCGTTTGATACCCAATGCTCTAGGCGGAAAAGTGCTTCTTAGTGTAAACTTTACACTTGTGCTAATAAGGCAATATTGGGTGTATAGAAAGAAATAAACTAGGATATGTAACGCTAAGGTCAGGGCATATTTTAAGCATAATTAGCATGTTCCGCCTACTTAGCGGAGTAGCTGAAGAAATTTCGTTTTTCGTTCCTGAACCCTTTACACTAAAAGGATCACAGATCGATAAATATTGCCTTGAAAGAAAAAAATTTACGTTTTGAGTGTAACCCTTTACATTATGAAACCAATTGACTGCACAGAAACCAAAATTGCGTTAGATAAGCTTTAGGACACGCAAAGAGTAAAACACGTATACTTTACACTTTTGTGTAACAACCATTGAGTGTAAAGAAATTTTAAGGTCAGATTCGTAATCTACAACTCGGTGGCAACATTTAAAAAAAATTGGCCCGCCGCAAATTATTTGATTTTTTTTTGGTTTACACTTTACACACTCATTGCTAACTATTGAGTGTAAACAAAAAAACACCGACATCGAATTTTTTATTATCCATCGATTTAAAAAACCGCACCTCCCAGGTGTGTGCCGTTGTTGTTGTGAGGGGGGGACACATATTGCGCACTCTGTGATAAACATAAGAAAAAAGGATAGCCAAGTATATTATAGGTAGTACTATCGCGCTAACTATGATATTTTAGTACAATAAACTTTACCATGTACAAAATGTACTAAGATTTCGAATATCGTCTTTGTACATTTGCAAAGGAACTTGAACAAAAAATGAATAGTGGCCCGATCTAGGAGCCGTTCAGGATAAAAAACCCAACAATTTTAGCCCTTTTGAGCTGCTCGTACGTGACGTATGTAGAAACAAAGCGGCAGTGATATTCAACGTGATCCTTTTTTATCTTAATTTTTTCATGAGGAATCAAAATCCTGAATATGCTTCCGGATAGATAAATCACAAGTTTAGAACGGAAAAATCGTAGTGCCGGAAGCGAATGCAATTTAGAATGGCTCTTTTAGTATCACTATCCGCGCTCTGCTCGCGTCCTATGAAGCAAATAAAAGATCTTGGAGGAACATTTGCCAGTTTTTTATCATCAGCAAATTATAAAATTTCTGTTTGGTGAAATTTTCACCGGTTGCGTCTCTATTACTTTTTCTGATAAGTACTGAAGTCCAGCTAGAAGCAGTATTGTAATGTGGTGGTAGGTACATAACTTCGTAAATGACTAACACGCTTAGTTCTCCAGCTCTTTGCACGTAACGGGTTTTTAAATGTGTCGAAACTATATGTACAAACATGGGCACAAGAAAATTCTGGGTTGGGGTGGAATCGCCAAAAATGCTAATAAGAATATATTTTCAGGGGTCAACCTCATACCTGGGCGTAGGGGGTATGCGCACCACCCAGAAATCAAAATACCCCCTCCCCACAGAAACCAAGATACCTCCAGAATTCAATTTTTGAAATTCTTTTATCCGCAATTTTTTGATGCCAATGGCTAGTGCTCGATGAGAAACGTTGAAAAATGGTGTTTTTTCGCCATACCAATTACGTTTAGGGCCATTTTTTGACTTTTGAAAAAAATC
>JAVLUZ010000788.1:0-37500 GCA_036768485.1 Mermis nigrescens
TTGATAAACCGAACGTTGTCTTTAAATTTAATATTGGTGATAAAGTTCGTATAAGTAAAGTGAAATAATGGTTTTAGTGTAAGGTTTAAATTTAAATTTAACGGTAAAGAACATTTTCTTGTTAAAGAGAAGTTTGCTGCACACCAATCGTTTTCACTTCAAAGATCAAAAGGGAAAAATTAGAGGGTATTTTTCTACGAAACCGAGCTGCAGAAAATTAGTGCAAAATCAGATGATTTATTCGTGATTGAAAAATTATAAAATTCGTAAAAAGGCAAGAAAACTGATTATTTGTGCGCTGGAGAGGTTACCCGCCTAAATTTGACTCGGGGGTTTTTGATATTGTAAAGCTATAACAGGTTAAATCTTAAGATCGAAAATGGAGTCCGTTGGGCAGTGTTTTTTCAATCATATTCTACATCGTTTATCACAATGATGCACATTTGGTCTAATGATGCCATTGGTGATTATTTTACCGAAAGCAACCAGTATAGGCATTGCTCAACGATGGATCATGCCACCGCTGAGTTTTCAAAAAGTTTATCAGAAAACGCCCGAAAGCGCGATCTTTATGCCTGCCAAGTGAATTACCAGGGAATTTTTAAGCCTCAAGCCGGATGAAGAAGAAGGAAATTAACCTCCTCCAACAAAAATTATAACAGAAATTATCACATTAAACTGTCCATGTCACCTGGGATACGATTTAAAAATTTGTAAGGTCTGGAAATATTTTTGCAAAGTTTGGAATATTAATTTAATTGTAAAGTTTGAAGAATAGTTTTTGGTGGTAGGCTTGGAATATTTGCAGTTTGAATATTTTTTGTAAAATTGGAATAATTTTACATGCTACATATAGTACTTTGTAAAGTTTGGAATATTTTTGTAAAGTTTGGAAATTTTATAAAGTTTGAACATTTTGTAAAGTTTGGAATATTTTTTTGTAAAGTTTGGAAATTTTTAAAGTTTGAAATATTATGTATCTAATTCAAATACTTCAAGCATGTTGAAACTATTTTATATGCTCAGTAAATCGGTAAGGTGCTCTTCCTGTTTTTGCATAATAAGAAGGGTGATCAATTTTTCTGCTTGTGAACAGCAAAAATGTTATATTTGAATTTGTATAATAAACCAGGAAACAATTCCAATTTACATACACATTTTCTTTTTCACCAGCCTATGTAAAATTTTGCAGAAAAGATTAATACGTGTGAACCTTTAAATTTTACATGAACCTATTTAACATGGGTTTAAATTCAAACTATCCTTCTTAGCATTTACCTATACAAGTAAAAATGTACCTCATCGTCTTCACTGCTTGCCCAACATACATATAATTTTTTACCATGATTCATCAATGTTGCAATGAAAGGAGGTATGTCGAGAGCACTTACGGGGAATCAAGAATATTAATATTTGCAATTTGATTATAAGCACATGCATGTGAGGAAGTGCAGTCAAAAAAAAAAAAAATGCATGGTGGGTACAGTCATTTTTCTATATAAATACTTCCCTGATAAATTTTAGTATTTATACCCAAGTCGTATGTTCAATATCTTTACCTGCCTAGGACTACAACAAAGCTCAGTAACAAATGATTACCATGGTTGATTACGGAGAAGTGCCGAGCTGATGATAGGGGCTTGGGGTAAAAAGACAGAAGTCAGAAAACGCCTTATAAAAGTTAAATGAGATGTTTATTCATAGAAGGGCCTGATTTAATTACCTAAACACTAGCTAATGGTTCTCAACTTTTAGATTGAGATTTAAGTACTGGTATAATGCCCTGGATAGAATCTTGCATAAGGAGTTGTCATCATTGGAAGACAAGACATACACATTTAGCAAGTCCAAACGTTTTTGAGGTCTATGCAACTTAAAGCATCAACTCCTGATTATATAGTTTATTCAAAACACCCTACAGATCACTGGGGAAGCATACAGGTGTGCATAGTCACCTCCAGACAGCTCATCCTATTTGTCATGCTAAATATTTTCTATATGTTTATCTTCCAGATGCTACTTATCAGCCAATATGTGGTTATCTTTTTTAATTGATCTAACTCAAAATGCTAGATTGCCAGGCTTAAAACAAATATTTTTAGCAGGCATCCAACTGTTTAGTGCGCAGAAATCTATACGTCATCATAGAGATATTGTGACACAAAAATGGGTAAAGGGGAAGAACGATTAATACGTAATATTGGTTAAGCTATGAGACTTCCTAAGTCAAGCAAAGAAATCTCAAAAGAACTAGCATAGGTTTATATAATTTTCATACAGTAAAGATCAAATCCTTTTGTCTCTGTGACTGTGCAAAATAAACTTCTAAATGGTAATATTTTCAATAAAGAGGATATAACAACTTGAAGATATATCGAATCAAATTGATACCTGGCAAACAATAAGCAGGCGATTACAAAACAAAAGAAAGATATTATAATACAGGGAAGGTGGTTTTCTTCCTCATTTTCATCTTACTACAACAGGAAGAAGAGCGAGAAGGATGAAATGAAATGGGTAGGTAGTGAAACATAATGAAAAAATGATTCTTAGACCCGCTGAAACTTCAGCGAGCGGACTAAACCTATTGATGTTATGCTAGATTCCTTGGATAACAGGTGCCTTTTTTTTTCTGTATAGCAAAAGTATAGCTCCTGAAATAAACCATGAAATACAATCATGCCAACAGATTAAACGATTGTTACTTGAACAAAACAGTAATACATAGAAAGCTATATAATTGAAGATGCAAAGAATGCATTGAGTGATGAAATGTGCTTGTTGGTATGCTAAAATCAGATTTTGGGCAAAACTCCTTCTTCACTACATTCGTACAAATCTACTTATTGAAATTGAGCCTAATGGTGAGCTTGTGATAGATGGCACAGAATTTAAGGGGCTGCACAAACATTACAGTTTAGTTAATGATCTTGCACGAGTATAAGAAAAATAAGCAGGCACCCTGGCACAAAAGAATTGCTGAAAGTGTTTAATCGCACACAAATGTTCCACTGGAAAGTATAGTAAATAGACAAGCAAGATTTTGCTGCAGGCGGGGAATTTGACTGGACAGTGTCTATAAATACTTATCACATATAATTTATTCAAACAAAATTACAAAAATGCACGTTCAATTCAATCCTAACGATTACAACATTTGGTTGGACTACTACACAGGGCAGGCTGCCCAAACAGGCTATGGGTATAAAGGCATCCCATACCAGCGGGGCGTAGGTCTTGGCAGTTTTTTCCGTTCGCTTTTAGAATGGCAGTCCCAGTTTTGCAGTCAATTGGTAAGCGAGTTAAGAAGCTCTAGTTGCAGGCTCGACAGCACTTGATTTGGCCTGGGGGAAAAACCGCTTTTTGAGTCTACTAAAGAACACTCAAAGCGAGAAGCTGCCCATTTTTGATGAAGCCTCTCATGCCCTTCAGCAGCAAGGAGAGGGTCTTGTAGCTCCTCAAAGCAATAAATACTAGCATGATAGATGCTTTTTCAAAACAAAAAATGGCTCGTAACGATTAATCTATCCCCAGTACCAAGACTGAACTGGACCTTTTTTACCGGTCCCTCCTGTACTCAAGTAGTGATAAAGCCTGGTTTTTGGCATGAAATTCAACCTACAAATCCTATTACTAATGAGGGACCATATGAATTTAGATGTACCCTGACCATTACATTCAGGTTTCAATAAAAACGATTTACATGTTATTGAGAATCAAAAAACTTAGTTGCTGCTGAGTGCAGTGCCTGACTATGCGCCCATCAATCTTATTGGTAAGACTTTCTTTTAAGCAGGTAAAATGCTTTTAGGAGGCAATATGGACAGCCTAATATGCATAGATCTATTTTGAAACCAAATTAAATTATGGGTATGATGCCATATATCTGCATTGCAATCTGCGGTGTACTTTCACGAAGGTGGTAGTGATGTTGACACAAAAGACAATGAAGCTTTCAAAAAACGCTCAAAAATTGTCACAAAAAACAGATGAAAAATGTTGTAGTTGCGGCCCCCACTGCACATTGACTTGTTCTTGCAAGACAGATTTTTAGCTAATTTCACCGATTTCCGCCTAGAATTACAAGGCAGGGAGATAATAATGCGTTTGTTTTGCAGTGCTTTGAAGATGTCAGCCTTGACTTGAAAAAGTCTCACAAATGTAATTATTTATTCGACAAGTTGAAGTCTTGGACACTGTGAATTTAGCTCTTGAGCAAACAATGCTTTCCTATACAGCAAAATATCCCATAAGGAGAGTGGCTTTGACTAATTTGCACATTTCAAATCCTGCAAGAGAAACGCCAAATTATACATTGTTTACTGGTCAGCTGCCTAGGCGTATAGTGTTTGCTTGTGTTGAAGGCGGTGCTTATCGAGGCAATCTAGCAAAATCGCCTTTCAACTTCAAACCTTTCAGCATAAATGATGTAAAAGTAACGTGTGGAGGTATAACCTATCACTGCTTACCCACTCAGCATTTCATTTAAACACGACAGGTACTTGCAAGCCTATACTCAGATGTTTGATGCATTAGATATTGGGCATGAAGGTAATTTTATTAGCAGAGAAGATTGTAAAACGAGTCACTGCTTCTTTGTGTTCGATTTGACTCCTTGATGCAGATGATGGAGGACACCGGGACGTAGGTTCGTGAAGGAACAACAAGCATCGCTGTTAGATTTTCTGCTGCGAATTTGCCCGATTCAGGCATTGAAATCATTATATATGCTTGAATTTGATAACTTAATAATGATTGATAAAAACCGAAACACGTTTCACATGACTATGATGCATAAACATGAACACTATTGAAATATTCACAAAATTCTCAAACATAATAATACATTTGCAGGCGTTTTCCCCATAGATCGTCTGCCACCCATAAGAACCTACCCTGCGGCTCTAGTTGTAAATTTGGACCCCAGTGAGGAACCAGGGGATCCCACTGGGTCGCAATTATATTTATCAAAATAAGAAGCACCGCAACTATTTTGAGCAGCTAGGGGCTCAGAACCACCTGTGCAATTGCATAAATACGGCTCTGGATAATGCGCCCTCATTTACATACAATAATATGTGAGTACAAGGGGTTTTCTCAATCATCTGTGGTCATATGTGTATCTACTTTTTGGTCTGCATGAGCAAAGGCACTTAAGTTTCTACACAAACATTGACAATTCTATCTATGCTCAGTAAAAAACTTATATCAATATTTTCAATAAACCAAGGTTATATAAAAATGGATATAAAACAGTTTTGCACAACGCTTCCGAGCAATCTGCAACAAAGAAACAAATACTGCCGTGCCACTCTTGTTACCAATCTGCCTAGACAAATCGCATTAACTGGCGACTGGGAGGTTGGGTTAGCTGAAAATAATTTATGCAAATACATGGCACAATGTTACCAAGGAGCAGTATATGATACAGTTTTACGACATCAAAAACAATGTGCGACAGCAATCGCTTATTCCTAGAGGCAAAGATGTTTAAATATACATGACCTTATGGCATTTGCCATGCGACATGGAGAATAAAAACGGTTAGCCAAATAGACAAATTTGATTACATGCAATATTTGGGCATAAAGTATGATGAAAATAGAAATTTTTTCACTTAACTAATCACGTACCGCAATATGGTTCAAAGTGCAAAGCTAACAAAGCATTTAATGTATATGCTAGGATTTCTAGAGAACCAGCTTAGCTAAAATATAGATTATACTGTCAAAAAAAGAATTAAACATAGTTGCGCACCATTCACCCGACATGCTAGGTGGAATGCACAACTTTTTTCGTATATTGCGATATAGTTAAGGCCTCAAATCAGTTGGAAATGTTTTTGCACCGCTTCTGCGGGTTGTGAATATAGAAGGAAAATATATGGATATTGTTTGTCGTGCCATAGACAGTAACCTGGTATATACCTGTGCTCAAAAAATCATTCAATACCATTGAAGTGAACAATTAAAAGTGATCAAGATGAACCTGTGCCTTTAGAATTTGGCAAAACAATTGTTAAAATGCATTTCAGGTATCGGCTATAAACATTTTATTATCACACCTGCTTCGCCTGAGACAGCGTATCCACCTTTTGCATTAGGCAGATACTTTTGGTCTAAGCTCAATGCTGAGGCTATCAGCAATTTTTCCAAACTTGTCAAAACTAACAGCTTTCATCTCTTTCGTGATTTTGCCTACCGTAGCGCAATCTGTGGCAACATTTCAGCGAGCAAACAAAAGAATACTGGCATCACGAACAGATCATGCAGTGCAGCAGTGGCGGTAGCTGCCCCCATCTGACTTCTGGGCCCCTGCCTAAGCGCGTGCACGCAATTCTTCTTAGGAGTATTGTAAATATGACATACTGTAGGTGTTTCCACAAAACTCTTGTAGACAGTTTGCAAATAGAGATATTGCCCTTCTGCCCTCAGTGCCTCCTACCCAATCCGCCCTCTGTCCCTTTAAAAGTTAGAGTACTATATGAGAAAGTGTAAAGTAGATTGGTATACTGTAGGTTCGCGCGCTAAAATTTTGTACATAGCACAGCAACAATTTATATATCTTACCCTGTAAGTTTGAGCTAAATCCGGCCCTATAGTTCTTGAGATATAGTAGCTATGTATGAGAAAGTGTAAAGGCAAATTGGTATACTGTAGGTTGCGCGCTAAAATTCTGTGCCTAGCATGCCTCGCCTATATACATCATTTCCTGAAAATTTGAACAAAATCCAAGCATTGGTTCTTGATTTATGCAAACGTGTAAACTAATGCTGTGGTATACTGTAGATTGCGCGCTAAAATTTTGTACATACCATATTTAACATATACTTGACATACTCTGAAAATTTGAGCCTGATTCAAGTGCTGGTTCTTGAGTTATAGTTATTTCAAGTTTTCCCCCATGGAAATTCCCCGATGGAGGCTTCCCCCCTCCCCTGTTGGCCCTGGGCCCCTGGCCCTGGGCTGGACTGCGTCCCCTCCCCGGGCAGGTCCCTATGCTGGCAACACAGCCTATGCTACAGCATTGCGCCCTGGGAAAAGCCAGGGCGCAGGATTTTTATGTCCTCGCCCATGCTAGTAGCACAGGCTATTGTGTCATAACGTATGCACGCTGAGGGAAGCACAGAGACTATAACGTCACATCATGCTGTCATATTATCTCGAAAAACTATATATGTAATGATATAATATACTGGAGTAATACTCTTATTCAGATAAACGCAGGTAAAACGTCGCGAAGAAAAATATCATAGTAGCACAAAATAAATATATATTTTTGTATATATATTTAAAAAAATATATAAATATATAATATAAAAATATATAGAACATATAATACATCTAATACAAATACATAACTATCATAATGTACAATGCTCAGGATTATTCATTGCATGAGCACAGGTGCACAGCACGGCCGACCTCCGGAGGATCCGAAATTGAGCTTTTTTGGGGCCAAAATAAAATGAGGTAAACTGGCATAAATGCTTTGGTAGCGTTAAAACTACCTTATGCTACAGTTTTTCGCCAATTTGAAGCACTTTTGAAGAAACTTATCGATTTCTGCCCATCTTCGGCTCTCTTCACTTTGCCTCAGTTTCAGGAAATTTGCAGTTTTTTCTTCATTCCTGAGAAGCTAAACCCCTAATCCCTTACAGGTGCTGTTGCCCGTATCCAGGGGGCGGGGGGCCTGCCCCCGCATCCCGGGAATAAGAGAAAAAAATTTGTTTCTCCTAACGGTACCCCAAAGGGAAAAAATGAAAAATTGGCAGAAAGCGTATCTGAAATACCGCCAAAACAGGTTTTTTAGCGTACTTTTGGAGCTAGTAAACTCAAAATTTTCCGGCAGCTTCGAGCTGGATTTATTGTTTATGTATAAGTTTTGTCTGTCGAACCGCTAAAAATCCCTCAAATTTGAGTTAGACATAGAGAGCATGTCCAATTTTTTTCCTTGCGCTGTGCGCCGGATTCATTGTTTAGCTATAGTTTTTGCCTTCTAGCTCACTCAAAACATCTCAAATTTGAGTTTTGACATGGGAAACATGGCATTTATTTATTCTTTATATATGTTTTTTGTCTTCTTAGCCCGTTCAAAATCGCTCAAACTTGAACTCGACATGCAGAATATGTCGACTTGTTTCGGCGCTTGGCGCTGAATTATTATTCATTATCCATATTGTTTCTCTCTGTAAAAGCACAATGATTAAGTACAAAGGCAAGAGATAAGAAATAATTCGTCGATTAAGTGATGAGAAATCAGATTAAATTTGCTGTATATCAATATGAAGTAAAAAAACTTTAATTTTTTTTTGTTAAAAATTCTTCTTCACCGTCGTATAGAGCTCGCCGAGATACGCTCAAAACTGCCTTTATTTTTTCTATGTCTTAATGGTTCTCGAGATATTTGGCCTCCAAAAATTCTCGGCTCCCACAATAGCAAATCCTGGTTATGGAGCCTGTTTACATGCATCTCTGATCCTTAATACTGAATAATAGACCTCGACTCATTTATAAATAAGCTCGCTGTTCAATATTTGTTAGGAATTTTCGCCAATTTTTCTCTTTAAAAAGACCGTTTTTAGTATAAATAATTAAATGGGAATTTATACACACACGCACACACACACACACACACACACACACACACACACACACACACACACACACACACACACATACATGCACACACGTACACGCACACGCACACGCACACACACACACACACACACACACACTCACATACACACAACAAAACAGTCGTTGATGCAGCAATCAGTAGTACTATCTACCTGAACAAGAATAAGTTTAATTTTAAATGCACATTGTGAATAATAAAGAGTTTGATGCTATGTAAGAATCAGCGAGATTGTGTATAAAACTTGGTAGGAAGGTACCGTTAGCTGAAGCCAGATATCATAAAAAAGAGAGGTTCTTTTTATACTATATTACTATTCAACATTTTCGAGCTCCTTTGCTAATAAATAAATGAAGTTCCTCAGTACAGGCAGACGCTTAAGAATCTACTTTGACGTATTCCGAGTTTTATCGCAAAACAACGAACAACTTATTGATAAAACATTATTTTTGATACTCAAGAACTATCCAAACTAGTTTGCTTAGCACCACACATGGGCGTGGTGGGTTGGGGGTATGTATCCCCCCAGAAAACCGAATACCCCCCCAACCAGAAACCAAATTACCCTCCCCCAAAAATTCAATTTTTTAATTCTTTTTTGTTTTTTTCGCAATTTCCTGATGCTAATGAATAATGCTCGATGAGAAAGGTTGAAAAAAAGTGTTTGTCTTCTAACCCACCATTTTAAGACCATTTTTCGACCTTTGAAAAATCTTGCACCCCTAGAATTTCGGTGCAACACGGCTAGTACGCCATGGCAATCTCCTCATTTTTTGTCGTTTTTGCGTTGCAGTACTTCTCAAGAATAGCTGAATATCGTTATCTTGCTTCCACTAAAGTGATTAGAGTACCTACACAACACGGGCGTGGGGGTTTGTACCCTCAGAAATAAAACATCCCTAGATTACCGTGAGCCGCAGAATTCCATTTTTAGAAACATTTTTGGCAATTTTACCCATCCTGACCCCCGCTAGAGTTTTCTTTTGCTGTCCACGTATGCCTGGCTATACATATTCTATCTACCTCAGAACTCTTGATAGGATTAATAAACTTTTAAACAATTAATGGGTACCCGGGTGACTCCAGATTACGCCGTATGCCAAGCATTTGAGGTTTTCGCGTAAACGCTGAGTGAGGAATCACACATAAGCGGAGGTGGCATCTAGAGGCCTCCCACCGAGAGTCCGGTAGAACCCCAAAATCGATAGATCCCAGAATTGAATTTTTGGCAAGTTTTTGGGGTTTTCCCGCTTTCGCACCGTTCACATCCTCCAGATTTTTGGCTGCTGCCGATGTGCGGTAGTACACATATAAAATGAGCAATGCTTTACTCGGAAAACTTTCTTCGGCGGGATCGGAAATATTTGCTTATATACCGGCGGCGGTTCCGCTGGTGGAATTGCCTCTTTTTCGATTCCTCTGCCGCAACGACGGTCGACATCAATAAAGGGTAGGTGTCTCAAAAACTTTCTTAGGTCGCGGTGGTATGCGGTCGAACTTTTGTAGGTCGGCACATTTGCTTTGGCCGAGACATTTCTATTTAACCAAAAGTTTGAAACGAGTTTGAAAACCAATATCAAACAAGTTCAGGGTAAGTGGCAAGTGCATCTACTTTATCATATATGACTTTAATAAGACTATTTATACGCAAAATTACCTTACATAGTACAAAAATAAGTTGCAAACCATCCGCTTGGTGCGGGAGAATATAATGTATGTACTCGATTCATCCTGTTATAAACTTGATGCAAACGCTTAGAAAACCCGGAAAATTCTTTCACATTTCTTGTTTTCAGCTGGTTGAAATTTAATTTTCATACTCTATTTGGCGAACTTACATATTAAATATGTTGTATGCCGCTTCAAAACAATAAATATTATGGAACTAGCACAGACAAAACAAGCTTCATTGAAACAAAAAAGACGGATATACTTGGGTTTACGAGGTATCAAGGCGATGTAAAAGGGAGGAGGGGATTAAGGAAAAAGCTATGCACCTAGGCTGCATCCCAAAAGTTCTGCTGTAGCTGTCTATAAGAACTTTTTTCTGTACGAGACATATCAGCAGCGTGTTTTTTGCTTAGCGGTGTATTCAGCAACTTCGTAGCAAGCATAGATTACTTTTGTCACTGATTGTTTTCTATCTTTTTCCGCCTTTTCCAGAAAATTTTTTGAATACTTCATTTCTTTAGGTGAGAAAAGCAACTTTTACCTTTATCGCAGCTTAGGCACTCATTAGCATTTGATCTCAAAATTTCGGTAAAACAAAGACAAGCTTGCGACTTTCAGTGATGCACTAGCGAAAATCCCATTGTGATTCATTTTCTCTTTCTAGTGTTGCATGTTTTGCTAATACTCCAGAATTTTTGCTGATTTTGACAAAAAATTTGCTTCATCACAAATGCACGTTATATGAACAAAAAACATTCTAAAAAATGCTTTATAAAATTGAATTCTCTGAGCTGAAGTATTGACCTAATTCCTTGAAGAATGAATTCATGGGACCTTCTCGTTTGGCGAGGCTATTTTTTCAATATTTTTTAAACAATTTTTAATCTATGGAAAGGCAGAAAAAAGATAAGAAGAAATGACGAGTTTGAAGATATAGCGCGCAGAAGTTGCAGAATAACGAGCAAAAAACCGCGTGTTGATAACTGATAGAAAAAAAGTTATTAGACAGCTAAAACGAACTTTTAAGGACAACCCTTATATATGCCGAAAGTCGCAACAATTTCTTAAAAGGCAGACTTTTCTCTAAGCAACGCAAAAAATCGAAGTATATTCTGCGGTCTCTGAAAAAATGTTGACATTCTTTGAATAATTTTTAATGCTTCACATAACAGAGTATAAACATATACCTAAAATAAACACGTCTTGTGACCATACGTGGGCAGCATGAAAATTCTGGGGGGTGCAAGGTTTTTGAAGGTCAAAAAATGGCCTTAAAAATGGTGGCATTGCGAAAAAAAACACCATTTTTCACGTCTCTGTCTCGAGCACTATCCATTGGCACCAAAAAATGGCGAATTGACGATATTTTCAAAAATCGAATCTAGGGAGTATTTTGATTTTTGGTGGGTATTTTGGTTTCTCGGAAAGGTGCATACCCCCAAACCCCCACGCCCAGGTGTGCTAGTGACATGCTTGCAAGTTGCAACGCTGACTTGCTTTGTATCGTGACTGATAAAAACTAACTGCAATTGTATTTAGAGGTGTCTTATTTTGTCACCATGAGCCTTAGTTAGCAAGCAAAATTGGCGTCAATTGGTAAGTACATAACAGCATACGTGGGCAGCAAGAAATTTCTGGGGGTGCAAGATTTTTTTGAAGGTCAAAAACGGCCTTAAAAATGGTGGTATGGGTGATAAAAACACCATTTTTCGACGTTTCTCGTCAAGCACTATCCATTGGCATCAAAAAATTGCGAAAAAAACGAAAAAATTTTTAAAAATTGAATTCTGGGAGAGGTATTTTGATTTCTGGGGGGGGGTATTTGGTTTCTGGGGGTGCTTACCCCCCAAACCCCCCCCCACGCCCAGGTGTGCATAACAGTCGTTGCAGGTATGCAAGTGAACCTACATCTAGTCTGTTTCACGTAAAAAGTCAACCCTAGTTTACTCAATCTACTTTTCCATAGCTACTGCATAGCTAACTTGCTGTTTTTTCAATCATTTTTGGTTTAATAGTCATTTCAATCTGCAGCCCGCAGAATATACATCGATTTTTGCGTTGCATAGAGAAAGTCTGATTTTTAAGAGATTGTCGCGACTTTAGGCATATACATAGGTAGCTTTTTCCTAGTCCCCTCCACCCTACTTTTAATTAGCACAATTTGAAAAAATCATTCGGTAACCACATACGGTACCATGTCATAATTATGACAGTGGTCCAAGAACGCGGAAAGCAATATTGTTCTGAACATCCGTATAATCTATTTTTAAACAAGACTAACTTACCTTATTTGAACCAATCACATGTTTCCAGCGTAAACTTCACTTAAGTACTAGGTGCAAGGAAAACTTATACACTCAGATTCGTGATCCTGACGTTACATGGAACATTTTGAAAAAATTAAGCTTCTGCAACATTCTGAAACTAAAGTTAGTTTTTGGTGTGAACGTTACACAACTAATGGACGTAAAGAAAACATGCAGTCAGATTCGTAATCCTGACCTTACGGAACATATATTGAACAAACTCTACGTTTTGCAACACCCTGAAAGTAAAATAAATTTGTAGTGTAAACCTTGCACATTTACAACAAATGAATAGTGTGAACCTTACCCAACTACTGGGAGTAGAGAAAAATAACAGTCAGATTCGTAATTCTGAAGTTACATGCAACATTTTGAAAAAATTAAGCTTCCGCAATCCTCTAGAATTGAAGTTGATTTTCAGTGTAAACTTTAAGCAACTGCTGGATGCACAGAAATTTAATAATCAGTTTCTAATCCTGACATTACGTGAACATGATGTTTTAGGGTAAAGTCTGCAGTTTTACAATAAATCAATAGTGTAAACTTCACACAAGTAATGGATGCAGAGATAACTAATTGTCAGATTCATAAACCTGACGCTACGTAAAACTGCTTGATAAAAAATTCACGTTCCGCAACGCTCTGGATATAAAATGAATTTTTAGTGTGAACTTTACTCATCAATAATAAATGAATATTGTAAACTTTACGCAAGCACTAAGTTTAGAGTAAAGTACCCGCCAGATTCGTAGTTCTGATGTTAAATAAAACATTTTGAAAAAATTAAGCCTCAATATGCTCAAGAGCTGAAGTTAATTTTCAGTGTAAACTTCACGCAACTACTGAATGTAAAGAAATTTAACAGTCAGATTTGTAATCCTGACATTACGAGAACATCTTGAAAAAAGTTCATGTTTTACAATGTTCTTGGACGATTTTTAGTACATTTTTTATAATTAGCATCGCGTCCCAACCCATATCGGGAGAAGTTGACAGACAAAAACCTAACAAAAACGTGTTTTTACCCCAATGCTAGTACTTTACACCTCCAAAAATGAGTCAGCATTGAGTGTAAAGAAGCGCGACTAAGTGCGGTGTGTAACTAACGATATGTACCTTATTTTAAAATAGTCCGTACCATCTCAATTCATAAGCGAAGCAGTTGACAGCCAAAAATAGGCAAAAACGTGTTTTTTTTTACCCCAGTCTTTGAACTTCTATACCATTAGAAATAAATCTGTATTGAGTTTGAAGAAACGCGTCTAAGTGCGATGTGTAAGCCTTGAGACGTTCTTTATTCTTATAACACTTAGCACTTTCTGATTCATTTCTGGCGTGGTTGACAAATTGAAAGAAGGTTAATCGTATTTTTCGCGTTCACCATTTAGAGCGTAAACTTCAAACCGCCAGAACTGACTCCGTATTGATCTTAGATCGTGCAGTCCTTGAATTCTAGTATATTTTAATAAAAGTTTTTTTGGGGACTCTGATACGAAAAATTTGGCGGGCATAAACGAGATTTTCGCACTATTTACACTCCCACTCGTTAAATAATGCCAAATTCAAAAAACAAAAAAGAATATTTAAAAAATTCAGTCCCCTACAATTCTATACTATTAAATTCTATGAGGCAATCATGCTGAGTTGTGTAGCCGCTTAGCAAGGAAAATTCAAAATTTGCATATGTTATAACGTTACGCCACAAATTTACATCTTCGTTACACAGCCGGTATTGAGTGTAAACAAAAGTGAAAAAGGGTGTATAATCTTTGGCTAAAGTTAAGATATGGTGCTTTTAGAAAAGGAGCAAAACAAATGCGGAATGCCAAAATTCTTTCTCCAAACTGGTAGAACATGATACATTGAAGCGCGGAAAAAATTTGGTGAAAATCTGAGCCATACTTGCAAAGTTGCAGGCAACTCTCGATTTGAGTGTTGGGACGGTTAGACGGCTCTATCCAAGGATTTACACACTTGTCAGAAATAAATAATCTGGGCTGAAATTACGGAAGGCAGCATTGCAATGAAGGAGAAAAAGATGCGGAGAGCTGTTTGAAATTTAAAAAATTTGAAATATTTTCATATTTTTTGCATGTTTTTTCGGTCTTACTTGATAATATATACGAAAATCTAATTTTTGCTTCTAATATACTTAGGCTTAGGCTTATTATATCTGAAAAGGTGTTTAAAGATGCTTAGGTCGAGGTCGCTCCCGCTCAGGTCGATGTATAGATGCTTAGGTCGACGTATAGATGCTTAGGTCGATGTATAGATGCTTAGGCCTGATAGATGCTTAGGTCGATGTATAGATGCTTAGGTCGACGTAAATTGTGTATCTACATGTGATTCTGCATTCAGCTGTTTGAATCTTCAAATACTTAGGTCGAGAAGAGGCTAATTAACGAAACCCATAGCTTTTGTAATATTGATCAAAGACGGATAAAATTTTTCAGCGCTTCTTTCAACATGTTCTCAGTACTGAGCAAAAAAATCCGCTCTTCTGAAGTTTATTATATAGTATTCTGAAAGTACCATACTCCAATTTTTTATTATCTATCAGCTGCAGGGGTAGACATCTGTTGAGGGTACCCAAGTATATTATAGGTACGCGCTAACACGCTACCTATGATTCTGCTATTTCGGTCGCATGGTTATCAGAGACTTTCTCTCCATAACTCCATTAATTTCGAAAATACTTGGGACGGGCGGAATAACTTTTTTAATACATTTTTAACAAAGTAATATATTTTTAATAAATTTTAATAAAGTTTTTTGTTTTCTACCGGAAATCGTGCAAAAACGTTAAATTTGAATAAAATATTTGGAGTAACTTAAGAATATGGTACTTTCAGAATACTAAGAAATGAACTTCAGAAAAGCGAATTTTTTCGCTCAGTACTTAGAACATGTTGAAAGAAAGCGCGGAAAAAAAATTTCAACCGTTCATGATCAATATTACAAAAGCTATGGGTTTCGTTAATTAGCCTATTCTCGACCTAAGCAAGCATCTTCTCGACCTAAGTATTTGAAGGTTCAAACAGCTGCATACAGAATCACATGCAGATACCCAATTTACGTTGACCTAAGCATCTATACATCGACCTAAGCATCTATACATCGACCTAAGCATCTATACACCGACCTAAGCATCTATACATCGACCTGAGCGGGAGCGACCTCGACCTAAGCAGCTTAAAACACCTTTTCAGATATACTAAGCCTAAGCCTAAGTATAATAGAAGCAAAAACTTAGATTTTTGTATATCTTGTCAAGTAAAACCGAAAAAAAACATGCAAAAAATATGAAAATTTTTTTCAATTTTTTAAAAATTTCAAACAGCTTTTCGCGCCTTTCTTCTTTCTTCTCCTTCATTGCTATGCTTCCTCACGTAATTTCAGCCCATGTTATTTATTTCTGACAAATGTGTAAGTCCTTGGATCGAGCCGTTTAATCGTCCCACCCGACACTCACACAGAGAGTTGCCTGCAATTTTGCAAGTATGGCTCAGATTTGCACCAAGTTTTTTTTCCGCGCTTCAATTTATCACGTTCTACCATCTTGGCAAAAAAATTTTGGCATTCCATGTTCGTTTTGCTCCTTTTCTAAAAGTACCATATTCTTAAGTTTAGCCAAAATATTTTTTGTTTAGTGCCAGAAATCGTGCAAAAACGTGAAATTTATCCGGCATTTGCTTGGTGTTCTGAAAGCTACATATTTTTCTCATAATACGGACCTGACGGTTAAGAATCATGCTGGAATTACTCTTCTGAACACTAAACTAACGCTTCCATTTTACTTTGAAGCTACAAGGGAAAAACAAGCATCTCACCTGACCTCTAGTCTTCAAATATTGGTTTCGCGACGCAAAGTACAAACAAACCGACCGACTTTAAGATTAAAATAGTTTTTATATTAAATCGCGCTTGTTTGCAATGCCAACATACATGTTATAGCGAGAGATTTGATTTGAACAAATTTTAAAAAAATGAAACGCTGTCACTTTTCCGATTTTTCTGTAAGGGTGCACCGCCATCTTACACGGCATTAACAAGGCTTTATCCAATTGGATAGGCCAGCCATAATCGTGCAGTCGCCCGACGCATTTTCATATCGCCTACATGCAGTATGCCTATTTCGTTTTATTCGCTTTATACTATCTCGTTTAATCGTGCTTTTAATCTTCGATTTGTTTAATTCTGTTGATTGGATTAGCATTTAGCTGGTTTACAAATTTTATCGGTTTCTAGAATGTTCATCGTACTTGTACTGTAAAGCCCGAAACATACTTCACGCGATTCGCGCCGCAGAGGGGGTTTGCGGCCACAGTATACCCAAAAATGTGACGTCATGGCGCGAAACTGGCGCGGCGAAATTCATCTGCCGCTTCGCGTCACCTAGGCATACTTCACGCGGGCGCAGTCGCCGCGCGGCAAGAAAAAAATGGCGCCAACTGGGCGACTCTTCGCCGCTTCGCTGCCGCTTCGCTGCCGCTTCGCTCGATGTTGGCATACTCCGCGCGAATTGCCGCAATGATAGCGCGTTGATTTCTTTCATAATCGATTTTTTTTAAATCGGCGAAAGCTCATTTAGATTCATTTATGCATTTACAATGTAGGTTACCATGTTAGGACACCAAGTATGTTATGCATGTATGTACCACTGATGTCGGCTGGTTAGCAGAATCACAGGATATCATTCTGAAAGAGATGTAGGAGGAAGTTTGTTTTACACTTGCTTGTTATCTGCGCAGTGCAGGAAAATTCTGCACCTCATTCAGGATTCATGCACCTTTTCTATACAAGAAATGACAAAACTTCCAGAATCAATGACTGAACGTCTTGCATCCTGCATGAATTTTTAACACTATTTATTCAAAAGACAGGTATGTACGCAATAATTAAAAGCTACACAACAAATTGGAGAAAGTCCGATCAAAAACGTATAAATCCGGTACTGCCACATACGTACTTCTATGCATACGTGGGCAGCAAGAAAATTCTGGGGGTTCAAGGTTTTTCAAAGGTCAAAAAATGGTCTTAAAAACGGTGGTATGGCGTAAAAAACACAATTTTTCGACGTTTCTCATCAACTATCCACTGGCATCAAGACATTGCGAAAAAACAAAAAAATTTCAAAAATTGAATTCTGGGGGGGTATTTTGATTTCTGGGGGGTATTTTAGTTTTCTCGGGGGGGGGTGCATACACCCCAAATCCCCCACGCCCAGGTATGCTTCTGACATTTCAAAATCGACGAAGATCGTTTGCGCTCACATAGATAGTACCTACTTCATTATAGATTCACATCAGATCGATACCGGCGCACCTCATTAGCATTCGCGAGGAAGGTCCAAACGTTTGGACTTCTGCGGCGCGGCGATAAAATCCAAAAAATGCTAAAAATAGACATTATTTGCTTTTCGCCGCGCGGTGAAGTATGCCATGAAAAGCGGCAAAAAATTGGACTTTAGCGAATTTGGTTGCGGCACGGCGGCCGCTTGAAGTATGCCTTGGGCCGCTTGAAGTATGCCTTGAAATGCGGCGCGGCAAACTTCGCGCCCTCACCGCGCGGCGCCAGGAAGTATGCCATGGGTCAGCGCAAATTCGGCGCGGCGACCGCTGCGGCGAATTTGCGCTGCGTTCGCCGCGCCGCGTGAAGTATGTTTCGGGCTTAAGGTCAGGGGCGGATTTAAGGCGGGTGAGGGGGCGGTCGCGCCCCCCCCACCCCATTGGCCAAAAATATTTGGCGAGATAAAGAATGGATATGCAATTTGCAATGATTTTTGGCCATCAGTGACCGTAATTTCTCAAATTTTTTCGGCGCTACGTGCCGGATGATACCATGACATTTATTTACTTTCTTGGCGACCTGGAAGCCAGTTTCTGTTCATGTAGGTTTCAAAACAATGTTGACAGCAGAAACAGCTATTTTTGCATAGTTTTATTCTGTTTTCAATTAAAAATTTTCATGTTTCGCATCAAATGTATCAAATGTTATAAATACAGGGAATCAAGCAGTATGTAAATCATGCTTCTTAGACGTCCAGGGTTTTGTATGAAAATTTAATGATTTTTTTCGCACAAAATTCTCGAAAATTTTTAAAATTTTAATTAAAAAAACATTGTGTCAAAACGCTTTTATGTAAGAGTGAGTATACAATGTAAAACACCGAAAAAACGCTATTTCGCGCGTTAAGGGTAAATTTTTAGACCTAGTTTTGACGTTTTTGGAAAAGTTGGGATACCGCCCCCCCCCCTTAGGAAAATCGTAGACCCGTCAATGTGTAAGATTGATTCATTATCTTTTTTGGAATGACTTGCTCTGCACTTTTCGTGCTCTTGTCTTGTGCTCTGTCATACATGATTTGTTTTTAGAAAAGAGTGCTAGATTACGTTGTCTGCAAATAGAAGAGCACTCCAGAGCACTTCTTTGGTTTATTCTTTATGCATATGTTTTTCTCGTCATTTTCGAACGGAAAACTTTCAAAAATCAATTATTTTTAAGGCTCACTATAGTCTGTGTCATTTAACTTTGAGGTATTCTATGAAATTTTTCCTCAAGAATTAGGCTACAAAAGCGCTTTAAACTTTTGATGCAGTGATGCGGCTTAAGACTGACATGCGTCTCCAAGTGACTCGACGTACTGCAGATAATCATATTAATTGTATTAGTTTAAAACACTTTTGTAGTAGTTTCAAATTTTTTCAAAAACCTCAAAGTTTAATGAAAGAGATTATAGACAGGTAGGCTTTTTGGCTATTGGTACCTCAAGGTCCGTTTATTTCGGCCCGCTATTTGACTCATAAAGTCTGTTTAATTAGTCCGAGAGCTTTTTCAGCAAATGTTTTCGGAGGCTACAGTAACCCATTCTTTCTTATTTTCTGTAGGTCGCTATATCTCACTGTAGCTACGTAGCAAAGAAGGGTTTCTCAATTTCCATTTTTGCGGCATAATTTATTTTCGTCTTCCAGCAGATCAATCAACTTACAAATAAAAATCGCGCATGCAGTTTTTCTCAAGTTGACACTCTGAACACAATAGACTAAGATGTTAAGAAACGCCGCGAACTACCGCATAGCTCAGTAGTAAAACGTCTGCTTGTCGTTTAAACAACCCGGGTTCGATTACAGCCGAATAGCATTTTATTTAGCGCCTTACTGTAGTATGTCCCAGCACGCTGTTTAGTGCATTACGATTGGAAGAATCCCAGCCACTCGCCCTCACTGAGCTAATCTGCCAAATTACAGTAATTCGTCTTGTTTCGCTCACTTTAGCCTTCAAATAAATTTACTAAAGAGCTATCGAATAAATGAAACAGATAGTTTTTGGCCAGAGTCACTCTACGCCATTGTTGGTTGAACCTTTGCATTTTAATCTGTTTTTAGTTATGTACAAACAGATTACATTTGTATGTAGTACGTACTTGGAATGGTACCTTGCATGTAGCTACCTGTACCCGATTTTTTGAACTTTGAGTTTTGGCGCTTGACTGAAATGCGCACCTGGATTCGGCTATTTCGTTTACACCCTTTGTGTTTTTCTCATTTTCTATCGCCGTTCTTGCTGTATTAACCCTCACATTTTTCGTCCATACTTTTTACTTCGTTTACAGACACGTATGTACTCATTAGTAATTAACCAGATCTATCGCTACTTTTTCATTATACGGACATTCTAGCAAGTAATATCGAGATTTCGATCTGAGACAGTTTGATACTTATGTACATATTAGTATACATACATACGTACATACATATGTACATACCTACAAACTTACTTGTACTCTCAAAAGAACAGATTTTTTCTGTTAAAAGTTTAAAATGGAAAATTTCTTATTTTCCGTCTATAGTCTGTTTTATTCATTTGAGTCCTTTGTCAGTAAATTTTTTTGAAGGTTACAGTATGCCTAACTAGGTGATATACTGTAACTCGACAGAAAAGTTGAGTGGGGGTGAGCGGCCGCCACGCTTTCATTTTTTGCGCACTAAACCACCCATTAGACTTAATTCAAGCATCTAAACAGTGCTGTGACATACTACAGTGAGTGCGCTGAATAAAAATTTTGCAGCAGGAATCGAACCCGTGTTGCTTCGACGAAAATCGGACGTTCTACCACTACGCTAAACGGAAGTTTTCGGCAATGTTTAAAATGCCAGACTATTGTGTTTAACCGTCGATTTATGACAAGCTGAATGCGCGAATGCCATCCGCATGTTGCATGATCTGCTGGTAGACGAGAAAAAATTATGCCATAAGAAATTTTATTAAAAAAATCTTCCTTTTCTATGCATCTACAGTAATCTCTAAATTATCTACACAAAGTAAGAAAGATAAAGTTACTGTAGCCTAGGAAAAGATTTGCTGAAAAAGCTCTCGGATCCCGGATAAATGAAAGAGACTATAGTTGCGAGTTGCGATCATACCCGTGCGTCGAGCAATAAAAAAATCGTTCGCTTCAGATATAGTGACATTCATAATTTTTTTAACCTATAGTGTATGGATTCGCTCGGCAAACCATTAACCTCATTACGGTAGCAACTGAATCCATCATTGCTCGTCACGCCATACCACGAAAAAATTAGCTGCCGACTCCTTTGAACAAGGGAAAAATCGAGCGCCGCTCCAAGCTTTCTGTGCGGATTTACGCGCTAGGTCAAAAAACAGACTTTAGTTCTTAGGTGAATTCATATCACAAAAGCTTTAAAACAGGTGAATTATTTCACGTATACTTCAAGGGAACATACAAATCATGACCATCTTGTATAAAAGCAGATGAAGTATATACTTAAGAAGAAAGAAAGAAGAAGAAAGATTTATTCGGTCTACAAAATACACGTACAAATTTAAAATATACGTACACATTACAATACAAATAATAAGGAAAAGGACGAATGTCATATAAATGCATAATTGAAATTCATGTACATATTGCAAACACACGTATTTAATTGTAAAAAAACGAATAAAGTGATAAAAGAAAGTAGTGTAATGTAAATGTAAGACACGCGGGTACGTACAGGCAATGAATTATAAGTGCGCTTAGATACGCCCCTTGAGAAAAATGGATAAATCAAATTGTTTCAATTTCATCGTGAAAATGTTCGAATTAGCTGAGCAGATGATATCATCAGGCAAATAATTCCAGACAGAAATCACACGATTGCAAAATTCAAATTTTCTAACATTTTTGTTTACACGGTTAACGTAAACTTTGCAAGAATTTACAGCACGATTTGAGTTTACATTAAATGTGAAGAAGTCTTCAACAGGTAACAAATTATCCTTGATTATAGGGCGTGTCTTTGATAAATCACTTTGCATTCTACTTAATTCGAGTCTCTCCAAGCCCAATTCCTTTAATCGGGCATCGTAGGAGATAGTTTTATCAGAAAAAATCGTTTGGTAAATTTTCTTTGGACATTTTCAACATTATTTATGTCACATAACAGATAAGGATTCCAAACAGCCGAACCATATTCCAAAATTGGTCTGACATAGGTTGTAAAGGCTTTTACTAACAAAGTTTTATCTCTTGAAACAAAACTCCGTAAAATCAAGTTTGCAATTCTCATGCCTTTTTTTACAATGTTTGTACAATGAGTTCTAGAAGATAAATCTTTACTTATTGACACCAAGATCCTTCATCTCGGATATATCATGTGGGATTTCAAAATTATCTATACCGTAAGAGTGCTTGGGATTAGATTTTCCTAAATGCAAAACAAAACATTTGCTGAGTGAGATCTTAAGCTGCCAGATATAAGCCCACCTCTTAATATGCATTAGATCATTTTGCAAGTCCAAAAATCGGAAGCTGAATTAGATATTTTAACATCATCAGCAAATAGCGAAATTGAGCTGGTACTTTGAAAATCACATAAATCATTTATGAATAACAAAAAAAGGGTAGGGCCTAAAACACTACCCTGTGGCACCCCACTGGAAACAGGGAGCAGAAGAGACAATGAATTTCCAACTTTAACCCTTTGGGATCTATTACTCAAAAAGCATTTTAACCAATTTAGGCAAAAACCACTTATGCCATAGGCAGCTAATTTTATAAGCAGTTTTTCATGCGAAACTGTATCAAAAGCTTTTACAAAAATCGATATAAACAATATCGATTGGGCAATTTTCATCAAGATTTTTGGACCACTGATTTTTGCACTTTAAAAGTTGCAGTGTACAAGATTTATTTTTTCTAAATCCAAACTGATTTTCAGAAAGCAAATTATTTTCATTTAAATGGGTGGTTAGCACACCTGGGCGTAAGTTTGGGGGGTATGCACCCCCCCCCCCCCAGAAAACCAAAATACCCCCCCCAGAAATCAAAATACCCCCCCCAGAATTCAATTTTTGAAAATTTTTTCGTTTTTTTTCGCAATTTTTTGATGCCAATGGATAGTGCTTGATGAGAAACGTCGAAAAATGGTGTTTTTATCGCCATACCACCATTTTTAAGGCCATTTTTCGACCTTCAAAAAAATCTTGCACCCCCCAGAATTTTCTTGCTGCCCACGTATGGTGGTTAGGCTAACAGTAATTATCGATTCCATGACCTTACACAGAACACAACAAAGGGACACGGGCCGATAGTTTTCTATGGATGATAAGTCACCTTTTTTAGGTATAGGCACAACAATAGCTTCCCTCCACTTCCCTCCACAGGTCGGGGATGCACCCTGTCCTGTAAGAAACTTCAAAAATTGACATCAAAGGTCTAACAAGGACTAATTTTAGCTTTTTCACAAAATATGCACACAGGCCATCAGGGCCAAGTGACAATGAAGGTTTTAGTCGATTTAGAGCATCCGAAATTGTAAATAAGTCAAATTTGCAAGAAACACTATGATTACGGTTAATTTTATCAGAAAAGACAGGTAAAACATTATTGTCATTTACAAAATTGTTGGCAAAATTTGTATTAAAAGCATTTGCTTTGTCTAAATCATCCAGAATAGTGATGCCGTTGCTTTTCAACAATGGAATTTTCTTTTTATTATTTAATCGATCATTTACAAAAAGAGAAAAAGTTTTTTAAATTATTCGACTTTAGTAACTTTCCTTCCTCATTTGCAAGATGTTCATTCATCAAAGTTTTTATATTTTCGGTCAATTTCTTACATTTCTCTAACGTTTTAGCATCCCTATTAATTTTGTATTTTTTCCAAAGTTTACGCTTTGTAGCCTGCATTTTTCGTACAGAATTTGGCAGAAGATTTCTGCGCATTTTCTTTTTCAGTGGAACGAATTCGGAAATAGCTGTGTTGAGAATGGACAAAAAAGCCTCGTAGAAATCATTAACACTAACACAAGAAGAAAAAATTTTTTCACATTCAACAGATGCCAAGAAAGCTTCAATTGCTTGATAATTCGCCTTTTGAAATCAAGCGTTATTAGATTTTCATCCTCATTGCTATTAAATGGCAAATTAAACGAAATTATTTCATGATCACTACTAGCAAAAGGTTCGTTAACAGAAACATTAAAAAGGAGTTCACGAGATGTACTCAAAATAAGATCTAAAATATTTAGATTTCGGTTTGGTTCGTTTGTCATTAAATTGAGACCTAGGTTTACAAATCATTCATAAAATATTTGTGTAACTGGGTTCCTGTATGCAGAATGAGAGGCAAAGTTTAGGTCAGGTAGGTTAAAATCGCCTAGTATTATGCATTTTTTCGTGTTTTCAATGTACTTTTCAAGAAAAAGATACAGTTTTTGAGCATATTGAATATCATATTTTGGTGGCCTATAGCAAAGTATAAACCGCACATATTCATCATTGGAGTGAAGTTCACAAATAAGAGTTTCAGGGCAATCAAATGGTTCCTTAAGAGTAATATTACAAATTTTCAGTGCATTTTTATACAATATAGCTACCCCACCACCTCTATAATCCAGCCTGTCACATCTATAAATAGAATAAACAGAAGAAGTACAAAGAAGACCATCAGAAATTGTATCAATTAACCAAAATCTGTTACAAAAATGATATCGTAGGTTTCAGAAATGAGTAAAGCATGAAGTTCAGGTAATTTGCTCACTAGACTTCTAGCATTAAATAAGGCACAATTCAGTACATTTTTATCATTTTCATCATTTTTTGAAGTTAAATCGGGTTTAACAGGGGCGTTAACTCCCTAAGGGCGAGGCATGCACACTTTATATTGTTTCAATTCATACGAGTTACGGTCAATAAACCAATTTTCCTCGCCCGCGTCCCGTTTTTCCTTCAAATCAGCATTCAATCGACGGAGAGCCTCACGCTTGTTGCCGCTGCGATCCGGCCGGGCGTAGATTTTGGATTTACGCCCCTTATCCGCGTATGTATTTGGTGGCCAACTGAATCAACTCGGCCCTGGAGGACTCCGAGTCGCACTTGACCTTGATGATGCGGGGCAAGATGGTGCCATCCTTGTACGATTTGACCTCCGGGCCGGAGCGCCGAATGCCGATGATTTTTTTGGGATCGAACCCGGCGGTGTAGACGCATCGCTTCACGCCATCCTCCAAGCTGCTGTCGCCGCCAATGGGAACGAAATTCTCCAGGACGACGGTGGTTTTCTTGGAATCTGCCTCCAAGGCGTCCTTCACTGCCGAAACGATCACTTTGTTGATGTCGATATCGGCCATCCGCGGCGGCCTCATAGGCGCTGAAGTTAGGTGCCGCCAAATTAGGAGCCGTGAAACGCGGTGCCTGCGATTGGGTGACCTGCTTGGCTAAAGAGTCCAACTGTTCTTTAATAGACGCTTCGAGAGAGTCGAAGCGGTTTTCCAAAGTGGAAACTTTCTGCTCCACTGTCAAAAGTTTCTTACCAACCGGTAAGCACATCGGGCAGAGAAACAGCTGGTCCAACTGTGCCAAGACGCTGTATTGGGCGTCGCTCAAACCTACGCAAGCCGTGTGAAACCAACAGTGGCAAAGGTCGCATTGAATCCCCTTGGAATTCGGGTCAACCGCTTCTGTCGCATTTCGGGCATTTGCACACTTTATCCGAAGCCAATTTCACTTTACGACCCATTGGAAGACGCGGGTAGCGAATTAATCGTCGTTGGTAAATTTATTTTATTAAACGACGCTTCCGACGAGAGCTTTATAACTTGGGTAAAAATAAATGAATAATAAGAAATATAATTTACGCATTGAGGCAGAGCTTTGTCTTAAAATAACTTTAATAAAATTGCAATGTTTTAAAATAAAGAAGAATAAAGAGAGAACATTCTTCAGCAGGTACTAATGTATGCACATTTTACTATAGAAGTACTTACTGTGTTTGAAGAAACTGGAAATTGATAGAATAAGGGCTGGTTGGCAGGGTTGCCAGGTGCAGTGCATTTGCACCAGATTTAGTGCATTCTGAAATATTTGGTGCATAATCTAGTGCATCAGGCTTTTAGTGCAATTTTTAGTGCAATTTGGAGTTTTTTAGTGCATTTTAGTGCATTCAAGAAATGCTTTGCTCTGTTATTAAAACTCGTTTGCTCTTACTGTAGACTAATTAATCAATCAATCAAAAAAGAAAAGGAGGAAGGAGCGTAATAATATTAAGAAAAACAGAACCCAGTTCATGTAGAAAAGCTACCGCAGCAAATTTTTTGGCTTATTTTCTCAGTATCGTCTTACAATCTTCCAAGTTTTCACTTTCGTGACTGCGTGTTCCCATTCCTGACGTTTTAGTCGCGTACGCTGTTTTATGCATGTAGGTATCATCTGTTTAATTCGTCTTCTTATCACATGCCGTGTCTTTTTTATTTTTTGCCATGTGTTTCTTACGTAGCAATAAAATCTTGTTTGTTTATTTGTGAAAATACTAAATCGTAGCTAGCCTAGGCTTATTGAAAGCGAAAAGAGAAGCCAGCGCTGGCCGCCAGTGGCGGATCTAGGATTTTCTTAAAAGGGTCGGTCGGCATTCGTGTAGCTGGTTCACATATGTATTAATACAATACAAATACAATACAAATATTTTATTTTCGTCGCACAAAAAAAGAACACAATAAGAAAAGAAACATTAATATACAATGAAATACAATTATAAATAAACATTCGACATGAATCATCATACAAAATCACATATTCTAAAAGCAAGAAATTATTAATTAAAGTACATTTATACGAGATTAGTGCAAAAGACGAAGGTAGGCGCGCAGGCTAAATAAATTATGCACTTTAGAACACGCCCCCTAACATAGTCATATTATAAGGGCGTGTGTGTGCGGTCGATAGCATCTGAGGAAACGAGAGAAAGTTGCTGGCAGTCGGATTTGAAACGTGGATCCCTTGCTCTAAAGTCCAGAACCATAACCAATCGACTAACGCTGGTTAATTTCGATAAAGATTGCAAGGTATTCGTGATGTTTTGCTGGTTTACCAGCTGATTAGGCTTAGGCTTAGTATCATGGACTGACCAAAATGTTAGTAGCGTTTAAAATAAACCTAAGTAATGGGATGCGACGAGCAGAGCGAGCGAAGCGAGCGATGCGAGTTGCATCCCATTACTTAGGTTTATTTTAAACGCTGGCACCAACATTTTGGTCAGTCACATGAATCTACTGGAAAAATCTGATGACTGCCTCATTTGTTTTTGACTTGACTCAAATCAAACCAGTTAGGTGGCAGCTTTCACCGGATAATACTTGCTGTATACGTACTTATAACGTGGCTATCTTAATACATATGTGAACCAGCTACACCAATGCCGGGTCGGTCGGCACCCTAAATTTTCCTAAAACCGCCAAAAGTAGAACCAAAAGTTTGCTCATAACGCTCAAAATAAAGTTTTTTGCGTTTAAAACTTTATGCTTTTTTTAAAATCGCTTTTGACGCAATATTTTTTCGAAAAATTTTTGAATTTTCGGTCATTTTTTGCGAAAATCCGGCACAAAGCGCCAAATAGTTGCGAAATTTCGACTGAGTGACATTCAGAAGCTTGATTTGCAACTTGATTTACTGTATTTGTAGCATTTAACACAGAACGTACGTCTGAATTTTTCAAAAATTACGCTCAAAAATAGAAAAAATCTAAGCTGAAATATAGCTGTTTCTGCTTTTGAAATTGATGTAAAAGTCATTTTATAGACAAGAAATGGCTTGCAGACAGCATGGCGGATATGAAATGCCGAATTTAGCACCGAAGGTTACTGATATTGTCATACCTACCTTACCTAGCTTTTCTAAGTATATTACTTATCTTTAGGCTAAGGCTTAGATTACATGGCTGGCTAGTCAGTTATACTCCAGCTGAGGTAGAAATGGCTCCCGATTAGTTTAGTTAGTTTAGTTTAGTTTTTTTCCGAATAGTTTCCAATCCGACCTCCCCAGGCCACAAATATTATGTTTAAGCTGATTATGAAAGCTTTCTAGAAGAATAAAATACTTCCATGTTTTTTATCTTAAAAAGGCAAATGTCAAATGGCTAGATTCCCATCTCTGATTTGCGGCTTACTTTATTGAGTTCTATTTTGTGCTTGGATATTTTCTAGTGTTATGTGTGCTGTGCATACCTAATTTTAAATATAAATTGTTTAATTACATATCCTGCTTTCAGGCGACCGCGAAACTCCAATTTGTACATTTCTGTAATTTTATTCTATATCGAGCCAATGCTGTATAGCCAATATGGCTAAGGAAGAATCATCGGAAAGTGCCTTTGAAATTAATTCATCTTCTGATTCGGATTCAACCGTTTTGGCTTCTAAGAAAAAGCGCCGTGTAGATTATAAGCAAACATACCGTCGTGAGTGGGAGAAGGATATTAATTTAAAAGGTATGAACAACGTTAATGCATCAAGTTCACAAACATCTCAGTCTGTATGAGAAATAGGTGCTGTGCTTGTGCACCTATATGGCACTGTGTAAAGCATTTCTTAATCTATTAGTTAAATTCCTAGAATATGTACTAACATACGGTGTAGTCTTGGTTTCCAAAATGATTGATTTGAATATTTACGCAATAAGTAAATAATTATGTCATCTTGCTCATATTGACATGCAAAATCTAGCTTCATTATATCCTTAAGCATGCATAGTGCAAATTTATGCACGTCATGAAAAATACGGGAAGATGTTCCTCTGAAATTTTTATCTTTTTTATGTGACCCCCAAATCATCAAATAAATATGTGTATGTTTATGCTTAACTACATGATGTTTTACATTTAATTCTGTCACTTCTCCTTTGTGCATGTTTTAACCGTGACTATGATGCACAAAAATTTTCAAATTTCATTTTTAGCTTGGATTTGTGCATATCCGAACGATTCTTCGAAGGCTCGTTGTAAATATTGCAAAGACTGCGTGCTTCTTGCTCACTATTCTTCACTTAAACGGCACACTACCTCGAAAGTTCACGAAAAAAACTTTGCTGATGCCCGCAAAGCTGCTCTCTCTACTAGGTCGATCGATAATTTTGTTGCACCTCTCGTTAGCAATGATTTAAAGCAACTCGAATTAGTAATGGCAGCTTTTATTGCTAAACGTGCTTCCTTTCTTGCTGCTGATGATTCAACACACGTCGTGCGTCTAGCTCAACCGAAAATGCCGGGAAAGAAATGTGTTAAGGTTTGTGTGTGCAATTTTTCTGAAAAAGTGTGAATCCTGGGGCAAAACTACTTTTTCAGGAATGAAACCCCCAACGACCTTGTATGGCGCACCCGCTGAAATGACTTACTGATGCAACATATTACTAAATTCTTTTAATTACTTCTAATTGAGAAATGACTAGCTTATTTGCGTTTGGTTGGAATTCTGTTTTAGAAGTGTGCATTAAACTTATTCGTGAAGGCCACTAGATTTTTCTACTTTTTGTAGATGTAAAACGGTAGATCTGGGGTCCGACTTACTCTAGCAAAATGCTTTCACCTCTATAGAAATTTTTTACTCCTCCAGCATTTGTGACTTTCAGGAAAAATCAATATTTTTGCTTAAAAGTGTAAAATTTCTAGCGTGTTGCGCCATATAGTCAGTTTTTGAATATGCTTTGACAAGCTTGGTCGAATTTTTTAGAATAATTTAAAATTTTGCGCTACTTTATGCTCAAGAAAAAGAATCAACAGAAATTTTCAAAAAATGGCGTTTTAATGCACGTCCTGCATTTTTACGTTAAAAATGTGCTTTCAAAAATATTTGTGCTTTACCTCATCAAATGCTCATGCTATGCACGTCTGTTGATGCAGTACCTACCTCTACCTAACCTTACCCTTTATATGAAATTTTTATAATTATTTGTAAGGATGAGTGTTATAATTTAGCTGGGACGAACGAAATGTACAAAGCTAGTTACACAAGTTCTAGCTCCATCTTTGAAGGAAGAAATACTAACTGATTTGGGTAACGGAAAGTTTTCAATTTTAATTGATGAATCAACTGACATCGGCGCTCTTCCAATGCTTTGCCTGGTTATTAGATATTTGTCAAAGTCTAAGAGAAAGATCATAACAACATTTTATCGGTCAGGACTTGATTTATTGTATTTTGTTGTGTGTAAAATATGTGTATCAGTATTCATATACCAAAATTTTCAGATTAATACACCTTAGTGGTAGAGATTCGGAAACAATAACAGCTTGCGTACTGGGTGCTGTAAAAGAAGATAAGCTTGACATCAACAATCTGGTTGGAATAGGTGAATGATTCTATAATATTCAAAGTATAAATTATACCTAGTATTATGTTACTATTTTGGTTATTATCTATAACAATACTAATTTGCAATTGATAAATTCTGTTTTTTTGTCAATCATTTTTCGTAAGTTATTGTTATTAATAATAAGATGAATATTAATATTATTTTTATTAATGATAATAAATGCACAGGGTCAATTTATGAAGGGGGATAGACCGACTTTCTTAGGGGGAGATAAACGGATAATTGTTTGCCTACTTAACTTCAAATTTTTGTACTGAAATCACAATGTTAGAAGTTATTTTATATATTAATTTATTAATTTAGTAATTCGTTAATTTTTGACTTTTTCATGGTTCAATAAATCGGTCCTGGTTTGATGAGTGTGCATGCCTCCCAAAAGTTCTTTTAGTAGATAACTATCGTACCCCTCTTCTATTGTGCAAGTGTGAATATTAATAATAATATTATTATTATTACTATTATTTCTAATATTAATATTATTTTTAAACTAAAAATTGTTAAAATTAATATTATCATTATTTTATTTTTACTAGATGTTCTTAGGCTAACAATGATAATAACATTCATATTAATAATTTGAAACTTAACCAGTACCTATATTATACATGTTATGTCCTGCATAATATTTTTTTACTACAATAGGATGTGACGATGCCAGTGTTCTAACTGGCCGCCATTCTGGGGTTTTTGCTCGGTTGAAAGAACACAAAAAGGATTTGCTTATGGTCCGCTGTATTTGCCATTCTTTACACCTTGCTGTTTCTCAATCTATTGACGAACTTCCAAGCAATTTACCTGTTCTAGTCCGCCAGACGTATGATTGGTTCAGTCGGAGCTCTGCGCGTAAAGAAGCTTATTCTGAAGTAAGAAAACTTATTCAATTTGTTTTTACTACTTCCATTTTTTCACTTTTTACTACTTTTTCTTCAACTTTGTCGCCATTCTCACCTTGTTTTCCTTTTTTTACTGCACGGTCAGATATTTGAAAGCACATTGTGTTCTGTAGAATAATGTCTGATAAAGTTGCCTGTTAATCCTTTTCTTAATCATGGTTTTCGTGTCAGTCTGCTGATGATTTTTGACGATTTATACCAGATATTTAAACTGTTGGGTTAAGATTTCGCTAAAAAATGTAGAATATTATTAGCCATCTCTTGCAATATAACTTTTTGCTGATCATTCATACTTATTTTATTTTCTTCTGTCAGTATTTCGAACATATGTATATGCACACGGTTCCTATTTCTAGAAGCTTGGTAAGCCTGCTTTCCTCCCACGTTTAATGCATTAGATGTCTCATCACGATTTTCATTGCTCATGAGTTTGCCATCAGAAATGGTTTTTATTATTATTATTATTATTATTATTATTATTATTATTATTATTATTATTATTATTATTATTATCATTATTATTAATTATTATTAATTATTATTATTATTATTATTATTATTATTATTATTATTACTATTTCAATTACTATTACTATTACTAGTACTATTACTATTATTCTTGTTATTCGAGTGAATTCGAGTAAATTCAAGAGGGAATCAGTCTGTTGCTCAGTCATATTAAGTGTTCTTGTAAGCGAGTATATAAACTTTCAGCTGTCTTTTGTCGCTGTTTCTTTATGGAAATAAGGTGCAACCAAAGAAATTGCTCGAGGAGTATGTTTTCTTGTGACGTGGTAGGCGGTTGATCCCTTGTGTTGTGTGTCTAAGGATATTGAATCTCTGTCCACTTTTTGAGGTTCATCCTTATTGCTTAAATCAGAAATTTTTCAGTTGTACAAAAAAATGAATGATGGCGCCATGCCAAAAAAGATAGTGCGAATGGTTGAGACAAGATGGTTATCTTTATATCCGTGTGTAAATGTTATTCTCTAACAGTGGGACGCACTGCTGTCCTATTTCGATGTAGCTGAACAAGACGAACGTGGTGAAAGTCGATATATTGCTCGTTCGTTAAGCGCAATGTACAACGATTTGTCGAATAAAGTTGTTTTATGCTGATTTATTGAAAATTCAGTGCACAATTATTCCTAATTTTTTCTCGATACTTTAGGTCTATTTGGTGTTGTGTAGAACACTGCTGCAACATTTTACTAGAGTTAATCAATTATTTCAGTCAGAAAATGCAGACTGTCTTAAATTACTGAAGGATCTCCGGCTATTTTATGAACGGTAGAACTTTGTATATTTATTTTTTACTTTATTACACTTACAATCAGTCACATTTAAAAGCACCTACTTACTAACTATTTTAGCTATATGTGCTTTGCTTTATTTGCTTTGAATAAAATGTTGTTTATTTCATGATTTACATAATTTGCACTGCTAACAAATGGCATATTCTAAAATGATTTTATTCAAACGCAGGCAAACGATATAAAATTGCATTGATTTGCATTTACTAAGTAGCTGAACATGTACACGTCATGCTATTTTATAATTTTCGGGAGAAGGGCTTTAGAAATGTGACCAGTTTTTGCATTTCTTAATTTTTATTCTTGATTAATACATTTAATTAAGAACTCTTGTTTTGCTTTTTCTCACGTAATTATTCTTTGGCATTCATAGTTTCTGATTCCAGGCTGTTGCGCAAGTTTGTGGTGGGCGACCGAATTGACCAGCATCCGTACTCAGATATTGAAAATTTTGATTTCGAAAAATACGTTTGGTAATTTACATTGTATATTATTCGTAGTTTTAAACATTTTTTGCGCAAGGCATCAATAAACTTGCAACCTTTGTTGCCATAAATAAAGCAGTTAGCATAATTAATAAATTTTTGCAATATGTGAATTTTATGTATTCTTGCTTTTTTGGGCGAATTTAAGGGGCGCCCACTCTGCCTTCCCCTTGGCTTTTCATTTCGACGAGTTTACTTTGACCATAATTATTTCTCAAATTTTTTTCAAGCGCTGGTTAAGATTTTTGTACAAAATTGTTGAAAATTTTGAAATTGCTTGAATAAGTGTTGCATAGAAATGATTTTAAATAGAAGTAGACAACTTGAAACGTTAAAAAATGTTATGTCGCACATGAGAGTTGGATTTTTGGACATATTTCAGCATGCTTTCGGAAAAGTTTAAGTGTCCGTCCCCATAAAAAATCATAGATTTGGCCCCGTTTGCTTTGTGTTTACTTCATTAGTCCGGTCTTGCTCAACTGTAAAGAGGAAATGAAGTTTTATAAATGTAGGTCAATTTTAAGCCTATTTCTGCTAGTTCGTAGCTTCATCTGACAAAAAATAATATCTGCTCTATTTTATGAAGGCTACATGGTCTATAATTTTGAGTATTTAGGTGTTTTTTAGTTCTGAATTTTAATTCGAAACGCATTAATAATTGTTTTAAGTTTTTACCGTGCTGACTGTTGCATTAACAATTGTTTTAGTGCTGTAAACGCGATTCATTTCGGCATCGATTTTGACCGTGCGATTGAGCAAATTCATGATTTACATGCTCAGCAGATGATCCGAGATCGCTGCAAGAGATGTCTTTTAGAATCTGCTAGACAGGTAAGCTGAAAGCAATAGGTATGTATGTATTTAGTCATCTAAGTTTCTAATTTCAATGCTTCAGAATTTTGTCCAGTGCTCTAATGAGAACTTCGTTTGTATATAATGAGCAAATATGAATAATGAATGAAGAGACACTACGTTTTTATGCTCTATTCACATGCAGTTTGTCATATTGTGTGTGGCTTTTATGTCTTGATGTGCATTATTATTATTATGACGTGATTATTATTTGATTATGTACTATTATTATTATTATTATTATTATTATTATTATTATTATTATTATTATTATTATTATTATTACTATTATTATTATTCTATTATTATTATTATTATTATTATTATTATTATTATTATTATTATTATTATTATTATTATTATTATTATTATTATTATTATTATTATTAATACTAGTTTTATTCATTATTATTAGAGTCGATTTTCTTTAAATGTTCAAATAAGAAATTATTTTCGTTGGTTGTTTTAGGTCAGAGCTAGGCTTCCTGATACACTGAACTCGCTGTGTCTGTTAGAATCGCTAAGCCAAGATGTCATATTGAAGAAAAAGGCATCTAACATTGGTGCTTTGTTAATGCAGTTCCCATCGCTAGCACCTGATCCGTCAGCAACCGAAGAAGAATTTCGTGCATTAACGTTCTGTAATGAAAATCCAGGTCGTCATATTGATTCTGTGCAATTTTGGTTAGCTGTAAAAGATAGTAAAGACGCAGCTGGAGACTGCCGTTTTGAAAATGTTGCGAATTTCGCTCTAGCTTTATTCTGTTTGCCATTTTCGAATGCTTCGGTTGAACGCGTCTTTTCGATAATGAATATTGTAAAAAATAAGTTGCGTAATCGACTCTTGTGCAATACTGTTGAAGCTATCCTTATGGTTCGTTATGGTTTAGACTTTTTAGATGTGCCATTTTCCAAATTTTCGCCAACAAAAAAATGTTGTTAAGGTTCACAGATGCAATTTACGAGTCCAAAGATGTTGATAATGAATGTGATCGTGATTCCGACCTTATTGATGCTTTAGATATTTTACATGATGCTTAGTGGTTTTTTAAATTGAATTTTTCGTTGAATAAAAGTTTATTTGATGATTTTTATGCCATTGTCTTCTCTTAAGTCTAGCAGGATTAGCTATATCTTTAATGTTTTACTCTTTGAAATACAGTGCATTTTTTAGTGCATTTATGAAAAATCTAGTGCATTTTCAGTGCATTTTCAACATTTATCTGGTGCATTTCATTTTTGGACCTGGCAACACTGGGTTGGGCTAGTGAGCATACGTGGGCAGCAAGAAAATTCTGGGGGTGTGCAAGATTTTTTTGAAGGTCAAAAAAATGGCCTTAAAAATGGTGGTATGGCGATAAAAACACCATTTTTCGACGTTTCTCATCAAGCACTATCCATTGGCATCAAAAAATTGCGAAAAAAACGAAAAAAATTTTCAAAAATTGAATTCTGGGGGTATTTTGATTTCTAGGGGGTATTTTGGTTTCTGGGGGTGCATACCCCCCAAACCCCCCCACGCCCAGGTGTGCTAGTGAGTGTTGCAAAGTTGGGTGTTTTTCCCCTATTTCGGGTTTTTTTGAAGCCGTTGGAGGCATTTTTTAGCGATTATGATTTTTTTGCGCCTATGCTTAACCATTGGTTGGGAATCTTTTTTAGGTAGTTTGAGGTACAAATTGGTTTTCAATAGCACTTAGCAACCCTGATCAGGGCAGGCTTGCCCAGTTGGGATTACCCCCAATCTGGGGAGTTTTTTGAGGCTGTTGGGCGCATTTTCCAGCGATTAAGGTTTTTTGCACCCATGCTTAAGCATTGGTTGGGTTTTTAGGGAGTTTAAGCGGTTGTGCACTAGTTAGTTAGCGGTAGTGTACTAACTACTTAGCGGTCGAGCAATACTCGCAGTTAGCGGTTGTGCCTATGTTAGCGATTGTGCCACCTACCTGCTACAGAACGGTTGCTACAGCAAACACAATGCGTGCATGCGAGCTGTGGCAGAATCAGGATTCTGTGACGGGGAGGGGCGGAAACTTCAAAAGTTTCATAAAAGTGTCAAACATTGTCCGAAATTCGTATATTATGCTTGAAGTACTGGTTTCTTGCTGTCTTTTTATCGACAGAATTATTAATGATGCAGAAAAGTACAAAAATTTTCGAAATTTTCTAAAGTTTTTCCCGGAAAAAATCGCAAAATTAATGCAAAAATTGGGCAGTAATTATTTGCTGTTAACTGCAGGTAACATAGCACACATTGTAAAATTATATGCAGTCAAAAACCAGCGGCCTAGACTGCAGGTAATATAGCACACAATGTAAAATTATATGCAGTCAAAAATCAGCGGTCTAGACTGCATGTAATATAGCACACAATGAAAAATTATATGCAGTCACAAACCAGCGGCCTAGACTGCAAGTAAGAATAAAGCACACAATGCGATATTATATGCAGTTAAGTTGAATTCATATTGATATGGGAGCTGGCGCTTCGCTCGCATTTCAACCTGTAGTAGATGGTTTTAGAAGGAACTTTTATTTGAGATGGTCTGGCAGATTTGCTGCCTCACTAGGGAATCTTTTTTTGCGCTGCATGGGTAGCAGCTTCCATAGCTGCCTAGCGCGTTTTGATGGGTCCAGCGTAAGCTCTGGTCCTGCATGATAGATGTTGAGTAGCTGTTGCTGTTCTTGTCCTCATTCTGGAAAATTGTTTTACTGTAGTAGAAATAAAAATGCTTCGATATATACGCACTCTACAGGAAAGTACATAGGTGCATGCCTATGCATTGAGTGTCTATATAGGTACTTTATTTTTAGCCATTTTTGCCCTTTTCTTGCACTCAAGGCACCTAAGTTTCTAGCTGTTATTGTTGACAATTGATGAAGCAATTTATTTCCACTACAATAGAACAATTCTTCAAAATGAGGACAAGAGCAGCAACAGCTACTCAATACCTATCATGAGGACCAGAGCTTAAGCTGGCACATCAAAATGGCTAATGGGTGACTGGGCAGCTATGGAAGCTGCTACCCATAAGAACCGAAAAAACAACGTTCCTAGTGAGGAAGCAAATCTGTCAGACGATCTCAAATAAAAGTGCCTTCTAAAACCATCACTGACAGGTTAAAATGCGAGACAGAAGCGCCAGCTTCCCATATCAATATGCATTCAACTTGACTTTGTATAATATCACATTGTATCTTATAGATACCTAGTCTAGGCCGCTGGTTTTTGACTGCATATAATTTTACATGGAGGGCTATATTATATGCAGTCTAGACCGCTGGCCTTTGACTGCAATAATTTTGCATTGTGTGTTATATTACCTGCAGTCATGCTGTGGCTTTGACTGCATATAATTTTACATTGTGTGCTATATTACCTGCAGTCTAGGCTGCTAGTTTTTGACTGCATATAATTTTACATTTTATGCTATATCACCTGCAGCTGACTGCAAATAATTACTGCCCAAAAATTGACACAAATCGTGTAAAAGACTCGACAAATCATTGTGAGAACAAAATTTTCTACTCTGTACAAAACTGCTTCTCGGACGTAAATTTAAGCTTTTTAGAGCGCCAAGAGTCAGCAAATGTCATTAATGAGTAATACCTGGCGCGAGCGTCGAAAAATTTTAAAAATTATGATAAAAATGGCCAAAATCAAAAAAAGCACATCCATTCTTCACTGCGCTTAAATGTCTT